>PVIC010040489.1:0-16634 GCA_004025085.1 Thryonomys swinderianus
TGCCTCAGCCTCCTGGGTACTGGGATTACAGGCATATGCCACCACACCTAGCTTACAAAACAGAATTTGACACATATTTTGCTTTCGGATCTTTTACTTGTGGGGATCAGGGTCAGAATATTTTGCTTGGCTTTCCAAGGAGGGTGCTGTGGAGTAAACACACAGCAGCAATGCCGGAATAGAGGCCTCACTTTTGGACCCTGCTGGTGCTGAGCCATTTGACCTTCCCCACCTGAGCCTCCTTTCTCTCAAGGCCTGCACCTCCAGTCTGGCAGGTGACATAGTGGTACCAGGAACAGGCTGCTGGTGATGGCAGCTTAAAAGGAGGTTGTGAGGGCAGCTCCTTCACTCCCGGTCTGAACTGGGAGGAGCCTCCATGGGAGGCCGAGGACAGGGACAAGAGTGTGAGCTGTTGCTGCCTAACTGAAGGCTCCCAGGTCGAGCCTGGGCAGCCAGGTTCCTCCTGCTGCAAAATCTCCAGCCTTGCCCTTCAGAATGCTCGTCAAGGCTCTGAGAACACATCTGGGAAATGCTGGACAACTGTCCCCCTTTAAAGTTATTATTATTTTTTTTGAGACAGGGTCTCGCTTTGTAGTTCAGGCTGGCCCTGTGCTCACTAGGTAGCCCAGGCAAGTCTCAAACTCATAGTAATCCTCCTGCCTCTGCCTCCCAAGTGCTGGGATTATAGGTGTGAGCCACCATGCCCGGCACTGTGGTATGGGATTGAATTTGGGACCTTGCGCTTGTGAGGCAGATGCCGAAACCACTGAGCTAAATCCCCAACCTCCTCTTTAAAGTCTTGCAGTCCAGAATCTGTTTAATGTTTACCCAGGATTCCCTCCATTTTTTTTTTCTACTCAGGAGCCTTTGTCATCTACCCATTATTAATATCGATTCCAAGTACATTTTTGGAAACGTCACTTTCCTACCTCAGAAACACATGTTTCCAATGTACATCATTAGTAGTCTGCATTATTTTTGGTCTTAAAACTGTTGGCACCAAATGTTCCATTCAACCGGTGTCAGGCCTACTTTAGGGACTGCAAAGCTGGAGGCACAATCACAGACGGGGCCAAATGTCCTGCTGCCAGGGGCCACCTCAGCCGACCCCTGCGGCAGGGCAAGAAGCCAATCTGCTTTCTCAGGGACACTGAGGCTCAACTCACCACACAAGAAGGCCACGGTCCGCAGGGTTTGCTGCATGAGGATCTGGGTGACCGGGGAGAGGTTGTGGTGCGTATAGTGCGACATCACGATGCCCGAGAACAGGATGGCCATGATGCCTGCAGGGGCAAAAGAGGGGCAGAGCGCACAGGCTTGAGCACACAGAAGGGCACCTATTTGCCTCACCCGGACCAGGCATACTCCTACAAGCTGCTGAAGCCTGGATGCTAGGGGTTTAGGGAGGAGGAAAAGAGAAGAAACCTGAGGGCCAGGGATTTAGCTCAGGGCTTCCCGCACCTGCCTTGGAAGCGCAAGGTTGAGTTTGATCCCTGGTACCAAAACAGAAAAATAAACCTGGGGCTCCTTCCTAGGGGCTACAGAGAGGTAACAAAGGGCCTCATCTTGCTTTGGTACCAGCTGGGTGACTGTGGATAACTTGCCTCCCCTGTCCAAGCCTGTTTGCTCATGCGGGGAGTGTTGGCAAGGGCAGGCCACGTGACTTGGTAGTAAGGAGCAGTGACGCACGAGGGAAGCAGGGAGCACGCACAGATTATAATGGGTTTTCCTTTCTTCTTTACTTGGTGGTACCAGGATTGAATCCAAGGCTTCTCCACTGAGGTAGACCTCCAGCCTTTCTATGCCTTATTTTGAGACAGAGTTCCACTAATTTGTTACGTTGCCTAGGCTGGGCTCCTGCTTCAGCCTCTCCAAGTATTGGGATGAGAGGCACTGGCTTCATGGAATTCTATAATACTCTCTTAATTTCGAGTTTTCCAATAATCCTCACGTATCACTGCTGAAATGCACGCACGCACACACACACACACACACACACACACACACACACACAGAGGCTGAAAGAGGGTAGTGTACTGTGTACTGTTCCTTCGAAGGCCCCATAACAGCACCTAGTCTCCCGCACCTACTGGGTGTCTAAGGGTCCCTGCCTGTCCCGCCCTGCATGCTCCTGAGGCACTTGACTCTGGGTCTTCTCAGTAGATCCCATGAAGCAGTGGGAAAGGAGCCTGTAGTCATGTAAGGAAGCTGAGGGTTTTTTTAAAGACCTTAAAAAGATGTTAAAATACACAAATTGCACATAAATCTTCATCAGCCAAGTTTTAAGTCATTTCTAGCATTTCAGAGCAACAGGGCTTCACTGGCTCACTTCCACTTCTATGAGGAGGAAGTTCCCAGAGTATACCCCAAACGTGCCAGCTGCTCAGAGAGAAGCTCTGGGAGTGCCCTGCCAAGCCCTGCGCCCAGACCACCTGTCTCAGTACTCTTCAGGAGGGACAGCTCGGCAAGGAAAGGACACTAGGCCAGGGCCAGGCAACGAAAATACCGAGTGAGGATAACGGGGTAACCAAGGCTGAGGGGGGGGTCCCAGGAAAAGAAGGTACAGCCTGTGCAGAGTTCTGAGGGCCCAGAGTGGAGCCTCATGCTTCCCGGTCTCCTGCTGGGATGGATGGGTGAGTGAGTGAGTGAGTGAGTGTGTGTGTGTGTGTGTGTGTTACAGCCAAGAGTCTGTTTCTTATGGGAAATCTTCAAGCTTTTTATGACAGCATCTGACTCAACTGCCTGACACTTTCTGTATGGACGAACAAACCCCCTCTGTGGGGTGATTTCCGAGCTTACTGATGCTGGAAAAGCTGCCCGGGCAGCCTGAGGGAGAGACAGTGCACGTGTCTTCCCAGACCTGTGTGGGACAGGGGCAGCTGGAGCTATAGCAAAGAGCCCAGGGGACCCTCGGGGTCGCCCATCACCCAGCACATCACATGCACTGCAGCGCCTCTGCATTGCTGGAAATCATGGGGTGGATGCGAGGCAACCTAGGCTCTTCCCTGAGCAAGACAGGCCATTTAAACACAGAAACACCCTTCTTGAAGAAGGCAGAATCCTTTAAGCAAATGACTATCCCACAAAGACCTTGGGCTGTGCTCTGAACATGTGGGCTTAGGTAAACAGTTCTGAATTCCTAGGAAAAGAGGTCCTATTCCACGGTCTGGAGGGCCACCCACTGTCAGTCCTTTGTGACAATAAAGGAGCACAGACAGGAAGAGAGGAAGTGCACCTGTTGAAGTCTGTCAATTTTTTTTTTCTTTTTGAGACAGGGTCTAGCCTTGTAGTTCAGGCTAGACCTGAACTATGTAGCCCAGGCAAGCCTCGAACTCAGCAATCCTCCTGCCTCTGCCTCCTGAGTGCTGGGACTGCAGGCATGAACCACCTTGCCTGGCATTGTGGTCTGTGGTACTGATTGCTGGTGGACATGAGTCACCATGCCCAGTATTGCTGTATGTGGTTACTGGGGATTGAACCAGGGACCTTGTGCTCACCAGGCAGGCACCACAACCACTGAGCTAAAATAAATCTCCAGCCCTAAGTCTGTCAATTTTAATGAATATAACAAAGAAATCCAGGTCTAAATGGCAGCAACAGGTATCATGGTACAGTTTCCACCACGAGTGAAGTCTGCCATACCTCTTGAGGACCGAGTCAAACCATATTCGGTCTTCTTCATTACTTGCCCAATAACAAACATATTTTGCTAGAAAACACTCTCTCATTGAGGCACAGAGTGAAAGTGAATTTCCAGAGGTAACTATTACCAACACAACCATGTGCAGATTCCCAGTCCTTTTACATGTGATTTCAAAGTCTACCTATCTTTGAAACCGGTCTGAGTATAGAGCAGCAGAGCAATTTCCAAGGCCTTTGCTCCAGAACAGAATGCTAAGCCCTCCCCAGGCCTACAGAGCCCTGTGGGTCGAGGTCCACTGTCCCCGCCACGCCGTCTCCCTCCTTCATGGGGCCCGCTGAGCTCCACTGGCCTCCCAGGGCCCTGGGCACCTGCTGACACTTCACACTGCACAGGTCTGGGCTCCAGTGCTGCCACATGCTTGGGGACCTTCCTGCCTGCCCAGCTCTGGGCGCCATCTGCCCTCCCACCCTGTCCCATCACTCATTTTGTCTCTTCATGTTTTTACTGCACGGTAATTGGCTGGGTTTCTTACACACCGTCTTTCTGCAGGCAGGAACCTGATCTGATCTTAGTTATTACTGTAACCCAACAGCAAGGACAGTTCCTAGCATAGGGTAGACAAAAAATATTTATCAGATTGATGGGTGAATAGTTCAGCTTACTTTCTTAAAATTTAATAGTATATTTTGGGATTTTTTTTCCATGGCAGGCCCTCACAGAAGCTAGGTAAGCCCTCTCCCACTGTGCTACACCCTCAGCCATCAAGGTTACCTTTTATGTGGCTGCACAGTACACCACAGTCAAAGCGGGCTCAAGCTTGATCTTTTTTACTGGGGAACATTCAGGTGCTTCCACTTTCCAGGAAGTGCTATGCCTGACCAATCCTGCCAGGTCATCTTCCCACCCACAATGTGCCCTGCTCTGACCCATCTTTGTCTTTTTTTTTTGAGACAGGGTCTCGCTTTGTAGTTCAGGCTGGCCCTGAGCTCACTATGGAGCCCAGGCAAGCCTCCGCAAACTCAGCAATCCTCTTGTCTCTGCCTCCTGAGTGCTGGGATTACAAGTGTGAGCCACCAGGCCCGGCATTGTGGTATGTGGTATTGATTGCTGGTGGGTGTGAGTCTCCACGCTCAGCATTATATGTGGTTACCGGGGATCGAACTCAGGACCTTTAGCTTGCGAGGCAGGCGCCGGAACCACTGAGCTAACCCTCCGGCCCCTCTGACTCATCTTGACAAGGTCTCTAACCCCAGTCTAGCTTTTATGAGGCTATGTCTGTGTAAAGGGCAGGGTGTGGCCTACTCACTTTTGAATCTTGACAACCAGAGGGCTTAGAGGTCCTAAAAACTAGTTCGAATGAACAATGAATGAAACTAGCTAATAAGTGGGGTTTGGTGGCACATGCCTATTACTGCAGCACTGTGGGGGACTGAGGCAGGATGATCACAGGTTTGAGCCCAGGCTCTGCAATTTAGTGACTCCATCTCCATAAGTAAGTAAATGGGGTTGATCATGTAGTCTGTCAGTCAGTGTGCAGGCCCTGGGTCCACCCCTCAGTACTAGAAAAACGGTTAATGCTGACACAGTTAGGACAAATATTCTGAGAACAGATAACACTTAAGTGATTTGCTGAAACCACAATTTTTTTTTTTTTTTTTGAGACAGGGTCTTGCTTTGTAGTTCAGGCTGGCCTGAGCTCACTATGTAGCCTAGGCAAGCCTCAACTCAGCAATCCTGTCTCTGCCTCTCAAGTGCTGGGATTACAGGCGTAAGCCACCACGCCTGGCACTGTGGTATATTGTATTGATTGCTGCTGGGCATGAGCCATCACGCCCAGCACTGTATGTGGTTACCGGGGATTGAACTCCAGACTCTCCACTTGCAAGGCAGGCACCAGAACCACTGAGCTAAATCTCCGGCCCCTGAAACCACAAAATTTTTAGAGGGGGTTGTTACTAATTCATCATGTTGGCACAACAGCGGGTACCTGACCATCTCAGGACAGGCTAGACAGTAAGGTTAGTGAAATGCCCACTTCTGTCCGGACGTGCCTTGAGCTGGCCCAGACGCTATGTCTTCTTCATGATAAGGAAGCGGAAACCCACAGTGGACAGCCTGCAGGCTGAGGTTACACAGCCCCTGAGAGGCAGAGAGGGAATGAAGGCAGCAAGAGCCCTAAGCCTTATCCACAAGCGCTGAACACGGGGGCCTAGGGAAACCGTTCACAGTTCCTGGGAAGACAGGTCTATTCCATGGTCTTGAAGGCCACCAAGAACAAGGGACCATCCACAGGAAGAGGAAAGCAGCCAAGACCACCAGTCTTTCCTGTTTCAGCTCCTGCCGAACAGTGTGGAAGCTCCCCACTATATGAGAGGGCTATGCCACCCCTCTAAAAACCCTGAGCTGGTGCCCTTGCCCAGCTGAGGAGCATGTTCGGGGCCAGCACAGCTCTTTGGCCCCATAAGCTTGAGCAGCAAAGCCCTACACTTTGTTTTAACACAAATTCCAAATGGATGCAGGAAATCTCTCTTTGCCAACAGGTGCTCAATGCTAATCTCAAGGAGGCAGAGGAGTAATTTAGAACAGGTAAAGACAGCGAGGCAGGAGCCCAGTGACTCTCGGGTAATGGCTCTGTAAGCACCAAAACTAAGTAAGGGGAAGAGAGGAAACCCAATGGCAGATACCACAATGAAATGCTCCTTTGAGCGGCTTCTGGGTTAAGAACATAGCCCATGGTTTATGAGAGGTCTCTAGAGAAGATGGCAGAGGGCTGCCTGCTTCCTGCTGGCAGTGCATGCTCAGGGAGCAGCTGGCTGGCTCCTGAGAATGGGCTGCAGGAGAGGCCCACCATTCATGAGTCCCAGAAACCACCAGGGTTCACCTTGGCCCACGAAGAATGACTGCGGTATCACTGCTGCCTGGCAGAGCAGAGAACCCGAAACACAGTGTTTGACTAACATGTCTTCTGATCCTGGACAAAAGTCAGGGTAGGACTTCGATTCCTAGTAGGACACAGGGCAGCCACCCTGTCTCTGGGCCCCCACCCATGCTTTCTGCCTAGAGGTGATCCCCAGATGAGGCTGGACGAAGCAAACCCACAGAGCCTGGCAGTCTGTCTGGCTGTGTCAAGGAGACCAGGGGGGAGGCAGAGCTGGGCAGCCGTACAGAAAGCTCTGGATCCAACAGCAAGTTCCCGGAAACTTTGGGTGCATCATGATCTTTGCATGTGAGGAAATTCCAAGTGGCTGGAGAAAGAACTCAGAAGTAGGTCCAGCAATACCTAAAGCCGACACGGGGCAGCCCCAGCAGTGACCTCACAGGACCTGGGTAGGGCCCTCAGTAGTCTGCTGGGAACCTACTCTGGAAAGTGTAAACGTCACTGCCAAGAAGACTAAATGGATCCCAAGAGACATAGCTATGTGCTGAGAAAAAAAGCCCAGAACTGTACACTGGGAGACATAAAGTTCACAGGGACTGGCATCCAATCAAAAATTAATAGCAAGCAAAGGACAAGAAAACACTGAACTATAAGCAGGACCTAGACTGGACAGAGCTGAAGGCATTAGCCAGCAAGGACCTTCCAACAGCTAATCGTGGCTCACGTGTTTAGGAACATAGAGAACGGGACACCAGGAAGATAGAAGCAAGGGGAACATCTGTAGATAATATAACAAATGACAAGTACAGGAGATTCCACACTTGCAAAGAGTGAGCCTAAAGACACACTCATAGAATCTCACAAAAATAAGGTGTACAGAAAATGAAGAAAGTAAAATGACAGCAATGTGCTGTTTATGGTAGGTGGGGGCCCAATAGGAAAGCAGAGGAAGAACTGAAAATAAAGTTTAAATAAAAGGTAAAATGTACTAAATTTGATGAAAGCTATAGAGTCATACAACTATAAAAACAAAGAACAAAATGGGCTTCCAAGCAGAATATAAATAAGCTCATACCAGAATACATTTAAATAGAATTGCTACAGACCTGCCAGGATAACTAAACTTTTAAAAAATTAAAACAGGGCCGGGCGTGGTGGCTCACGCCTGTAATCCCAGCACTCTGGAGGCAGAGACAGGAGGATTGCTGAATTTGAGGCTTGCCTGGGCTACATAGTGAGCTGAGGGCCAGCCTGAAGTACAAAGCGAGACCCTGTCTCAAAATAAATAAATAAATAAATAAAACAGGACCAGGGATTTAGGTTGGTGGTACTGCACCTGCCTCCCAAGTGTAAGGTCCCGAGTTCAGTCCCTGGTACCAAAACAAACAAAAAATTAAATTAAAATTAAAACAAGTGCTATGGGGCAAATGGATTGCTCTCACAGTCTGGTAGAAAAGAAAAATGATAGTCACTCTGAAACACACTGGGAAGTTTCTAATTATGTATTTACCAAATGATTCAGCAACCTAAGGCTGAGGCATTTACCCAACACAAATGAAAACATACAAATGTCCACAGTCTAAAGATTCTTCAGGGGACAGGTAAACTGCTGGCAATATAGTCTCCCCTTGAATCTGCTGTGTAGTCTAGTCTGCCACTAAACTCTGCCTTCTGAGCTTGGCCTCCCCAGTGCCAGGATTACAGGTTTGTGCCACCTCGTCTGGGACAAGCATCAGTTCTTCTTCATTATTACTACTATTATTATTTGTAGAAGTGATCAAACTCAGAATCTTGTGCTTGCAAGGCAGGTGCAGCTGTTACAGTTCAGGCTGGCCTTGAATTCACTTTGTAGCACAGGCTGGCCTTGAACTCACAGCAATTCTGCCTCAGCTTCCTGAGGGCTGGGATTATAGTCACATGTCATGATGCCCGGCCTACACATCATTCTTGAGTCAAGACAACCAGCTACAGTCAAGTAGCTGTTCCAGTTCTAACTAGGACCTTGAGCCAATGTATTCAATTTCTCTCAACCTCAGATTTTCTCATCAGTAAAACAAATCTTTAGAGCAGTTCCTTCCCACAGGCTACTACTTCAGAAGGAGCCTCACAAGATGGGAGGAAGATCAATGACAGAAAGAAAAGAACTGCGACTGTGAGATCAGTTGTGAGCATCAAGCCCGGACAACCCGGTAGGCCTGAATTCAGAGGACTATCCCTTGGGGACTGACAAATCCCTACTGTAACCTGAGGTCTTCTGAGATGTGACAGTCTCTCATGACACACAGTGACCTGACAGATAAAAGCTTTCACCAGGCAGGACAAGCCATTGCCACAGCCCGTCTAGGCCTCTGTCACTTACCTGAGAGTGAGATCCCTTCCGCGAGCCCATATGGCAGATAGGCAAAAATGATCATCATGCCAAACTCCAGGGAAGGCGTTTTCCTCAAATCAATGTGCTTTAACACGTAAATGGTGACTGTCAAGGAAAAGGTCTCCGCGACACTTGAGGGGAGATGCAGAGATGTTACTGCTGACTCCCAAACATGTAAACACAAGGCTGAGCATTTCAAGGTTACAACTGAAGATTTATTATAGAATTTTTCCTTTGTAAAGAGACTGTTTTTATTTAAAAGTCAAAAAACAAACCTGAATCTGGGCTGGGGAGTTAGCTTAAGGTGGTACTGGGCTTACCCTGGAAACACAAAGGCCCAAGTTCAATTCCTGATACCACCAAAAAAGCCCCACAAAACTGAATCTGACAAAACACTAAGGAATTCCTGAGACAAATGGTGGGAGGAAATCAAAATCAACCTAAGCAGAGTCCTTAACAAACGCAGACCTACGGGCTGAGAACGAGCTCAGTGCTGCAGGGCTCGCCTAGCATGCGGGAGGCCCAGGGTTCCATCCTCAGTGCTGAAGGAGAAACAAAGCCAGTGTGGAGGATGGGGATGTGCTGGCCATGCCGGGCCGCAGACGAGCTGAGGACGGCCTGCCGGTTCTAGGTCCTTTCCCTACCACCTCACAGGACACCAGGATGGATCGTGCAGGGCAGCCGCCGTCCTGCCTTGTAGGGACCCAGCGTCCTGCTGAAAGACCACCGCCCCTGTTACTGGCCATTCCTACGCCAGGATCCCGTGGAAGCAGGCTTTGTGCATTCAGACATTGCTCACAAAGCCTCTACTGGAGCTGAGAGTCCCCATTTACTTGGCTTCATGACAATACAGGGTTTCTGAGAAAAATATGGAGGAAAACACTGAACTGGAGAAAGTTTTCTCTTCTTTTCCATTCTGTTTATTGGTACAATATGAGAAGCTGTCAGCCAACTCAATAGAGCTTTTAACTTCTGGACAAAGGAGCTGGTGGGAAAATGCAACAGAATGGCAGAAAAACATGCCTGTAGCCGGGAAAGCCTTTTTAGGCCATCTGTGAGACAAACTGCTCGCACAGAGGGGCCAGGCGGTCATGTCCCGGGGACGCAGCCCAGGCACACGCAGGGGTGGTCTGGTGCCTGTTTCTGTTTTAAACACGATGAATTTTCAATGGCAATAAAGGTGTCTTGCCTTAAGAAGTCTATCCTTTGGCGGGAAAAGCTCATGGATTGTCAAGCAACAAAATCTGCAAATAACTTTGAGGGAGCTCACTCTGGAAGCCCCTCTCCAATCCTTCCAGATAATCATGCTTAGTGGGATAAAGACTTTTTTCCATTTCATTTTCAGAGAAAATTAATTTCCAGTTTTCTAAAGGTGCAAACAGAGACAGTGGGAAATGGAAGTCGTGCTAAAATGGTGACTGGCCTCTGATAACTGAGAAGGACCCCAAGTCCACCTCATACCCAGCGGTGTGTCTGCTTTTTAATACTTGAAAAGTGTCACGCTACTTTTCATACGCTCACTTGAAAAATCCTTCCATTTAAACCAGAGTGCTTTTCAAACCAGAACGCGGCACAAAATTCTTCCTTTAAACAAAACCTCAGATTAAAATTGGCCCCTACAGAACAGGAGAAAATAGCTGGAGCCGGATGTAATCAAGAGGAATCTCCTCCACACCACGTGTTCTTCACATTAAAAGGATATTAATGCAGAAATTAAGCCAGTCAGAGTGCCGAGTGCTGCGGAGCCAAAGAACATTTTGAGGAAGTAGCCAAGGGCTTGTAAAAACGTTTGCCACCCACTGACATCTGACATATTTTTTCTTGTTAAACCTTCAGCTGTGCTAGGAAACAGAAAACAGAAAGAAGTTAAAATGTTATAGACAAAGTTCTCAGGCATTAGTTCATGAAAAGCTTATTTCTTGTTTATTTTCACTTTTGTTCATTTCATCATCTAGTCAGTCAAATGTTTATCTGCTCAACAACTTTGTCCCAGGTGCCTGTTAGTTTTCTGGGGCTCAGAGATGAGGGCATCGTCTCTGCTCAGAAGAATGACAGAGACAAGCAAGGTGAGAGCGGGTGTCAGTCTGGGGGAAGGGAGAGTTCACCAGGTTTCAGAGAAATGAGGGAAGCGCCCCATGCTGGGGGAAGCACATGCAAAAGCAGGGAGACAGGGAGCCCGAGCACGCAGCACAGGTCGTGTGTCACGTGAACATTCACACACACACAGGTTAGCGTGGCTCAAACAGGGAGCAGGCCACGGGTGGCACAGGTGTCTCCCTCCGAAGGCCAGGAGCTGATGGGAGGTAGTTTCAGCCCAGGGAGGCCCAGCGGGAAAACCTTAGGCTGTAGCCCTGGCTACAAGTCCAGGGGAGACAGCGTCAGGGGTTTCTGGCCTAAAGGGAGGACTTGGGGGCATTAAGGAGGAAGAATTGAAGGAATTTTCTTTTCACTGAAACTGAACAAAATAAAATCCCAGAAGCCACTAAATATAATTTACTGTTTTTTCCCCCAGAGGCATCATGCCGTCTACACAAAGCTATCTGGCATAAATATCCTCCTACTCAGTCCTCCAGACTCTCAGTTCTGCCCTCTGTCCGCGTGTCACTCCCCCATCCAATCCTCAACTCTCAACTGTGTCCACGTCTCTCCCCCTCCTGGTGACCTTGCTATGGCTGCCCAGCTTGCTGCCGCATGTGTCTGCAACCAGCCGGTTCCACACTGCTCGAGGAAGCCCATCTTAGCATGACCTGGCACCCTCACCCCTCTGATCTCCCACTTCAGGGTGGGGCCACTGTCCCTGGACTTGCCTATGGGTCATCCCTGGCACTGGCTAACTCTCCCATCTGTTTTATGATCAAGAGCCAAAGTCAGTGATGTCCCCTCAGGACACCTGCCGGCCCCGCACGCAGGCGCCCATTTACAGGTCTCATGGGCGCGCCCTCTCCACTATATGTGAAAGCTATGGCAGATCATCCCATGAGGACCAAGCCTCTGTCCATCTGTCTGGGCACAGCGTAGCATGCTTCAGACACTCAGTGTGTTTTTACTGAAGCAGTAAATAAAACCAAGAATTGTCGATAGTGATATTCAGCTTCACCATTTCATTTTTGTTCTTTGTGTCTTTTATGAGACAGAAGCTCATTATGCAGTCCAGGTTGGCACTCAATTAACTCTGTATCCCAGGCTGGCACCAAATCCTGGTGATCCTCCTGCCTCCATGTTCTGGGTGCTGGGATTACGGGTGTGTGTAAGTATGCTCAGCTGTCCTCACTTTACTTTCTTTTTTTTTTTGAGATAGGGTCTCACTTTGTAGTTCAGGCTAGCTCTGAGCTCACTATGTAGCCCAGGCAAGCCTCAAACTCCTGAGTGCTGGCATTACAGGCATGAGCCACCACGCCCGGCACTGTGGTATATGGTGCTGATTGCTGGTTGATGGCTGGTGGGCGTGAGTCTCCATGCCCAGCATTGTATGTGGTTACCGGGGATCGAACTCAGGACCTTGTGCTTGCGAGGCAGGCGCCGGAACCACTGAGCTAACCCTCTGGCCCGTCCTCACTTTACTTTCAAGCACAATAATCTGAGAAAAGGAAGTTTGTGCAAGACCCGAGGAAGCATTCTATGTAGAGGCATAGCTCAGGATAACATAATACTGGTTCTGAGAAGTCTTATGAAAAAGAAACCTGCCTTTCTTCAGACAAGTTTTCTAGACTCTCCAGAATACACCATCTCCCTCTTCCCCTTTTTTTCTCTACATGTCACAGGTTAACAGCTCTTCCTGGGGAAAAATTGTCATTATAACAGAAGCTCAAAATAAAGTTAATAAGGAAACAGACAATACTTTGGCTTTTGGTACTTAGGAACGTAACAGAATTTAAGATGTATCTTTTGTTCTCTGAATTCAGGATGAAAATGTCAGATTACTTTGGAAATAATATTCTTTTTTTTTTTTTTTTGCACCCAGACCTTGCACTTGTCAGACAGGTACAGTGTCACTGAGGTCAATCCCTGGCCCTAATACTCCCCTTAACTGTAAGATTACAGTTCTATACCGCTGCCTCATTTACTCCTGAGTAACTCTGCCTACCATGGACCATCTCCTGAGTCCACCTGGACTTTGAGCAGCAGCTGCACAGAGGGCCCCACCAAAGACAGGCAGAGGAGCAGCTGCTCACACACCACAGCCAGTGAGGTGACCTGTGAGCCAGCCTGTGCATCCCCGGGCTGTGACAAAGGGAGGCAGCGTCAGAGCAAACACCAGGTGCACACCATCCACAAAGCCAGCTGGGGAAAGAGTCAGCACAGGTGACCTTGGGCTTCAGAGGCGCTTTTCCAGTCTGAACCTTTGTCTCCACACAACGATGTCACTGTTTCTCAGTTTTTCAAAATATCTCCTAAAAGTTCAGAAAAGGCCCAGCTCTGACAGATTTTTTTCTTTAAATAAATCAGAGACAAAGCAGTTGAGTTTAGCTCCTAATGTCTAAAAATAACTCATGATGCCACCTCCAAGTTGGGCAAAATTCCTTATCACAAATGTTCACTCTATATACCAGGAGATGAGATTAAAGTAAGAACCAGAGAACTAAGCAGCTTTCAGAACAGATCGGAGATAAGAAAATATATTGCCATCACATTTTTTAAAGGTCTTGCAGCATGATGTATGATAATTTCCTAACAAAGCTATAGAAATTCCAGCCAAGACAAATGTGGAAAAGCCAGAGAGTGAATTGGTTGAATATATCATATTGCAGTAATCTAAAGAAGGCAACACTCTGTACCCAGTACGATAATGTTATAGGAGATTATTACTGTTTTGCTTTGTTTTCATTTTGTTTTGTGATACTGGGGATAGAACTCAGTCCGTTCAATGAGGGACTCACTGTCACTGAGGGACTCAGTGTCACTGAGCTAAATCCCCAGGCCTCGGTAGCTCAGGATGGCTTCATACTCTCTATGTACCCAGACTGCCCTTAGAATCCTTTTGCCTCAGCCTCCCAAGTGCTGAGGGATGTGTGCCACCAAGGCTAGTTTATCTGATCAATTCTGTTCAATGGGAAAATTATATTATTTGAAATACAAGCCCATTTAAATAAAATATATGGATATTTTCATTGAGTTGTTAACCATAATTATTTCAAGAAAGTGAAGATGTGTGCTTTTTTTTTTTTGCTGGTAGTTTTATAAATTTTCTATGAAGAATATATGCATTATTACTTTTAGAATACAAAAATACTCTAAAATTTTGATTCTTTTTAAAAGACTACCAAGTACTTCTTGACATTAAGCAGGAAGCAAAGGTAGGGCAAAACCAGGCCAAAATGGTAAAAATTACTGGAGGCAGAGCTGGAGGAGGGCAAGGTTTCATATTAGCCATGCCAGGTACTTTTTGCATAGTGTCATCTTTAAACATTAATTCTGCAGTGCAAGCCGGGCCTGAGGCCTTCTTACTCTCACTTCACAGCTGAGGAAGCAGGAGTTCCCAGAGACACAGGGTTTGGTCCAGAAGAAACAGCCAAATGGCATCAATAGGACCTGAACATGGGATAGCTTGATTTCCAAACTTGGGCTTGGGCAGCATGTGTAATGCCCTAGCTTTGTGCCCCAGTACCAACAAAAACAAACAAAACACCCTGGGCTTTCCGGGCATGGTGGTGTATACCTTATAATCCCAGCACTTGGGAAGCTGAGGCGGGACGATTGCACTGAGTTTGAAACCACTCTGGGCTACACAGTCAGTTCAAAGCCAGTCTGAACTATAAGGCAAGAGTCTGTCTCAACAAACAAACAAAACAAACAAAAAAACAAATCCTGGGCTCTTCCTACTACAGAACACCATTTTATTCTAACATAAAATTTCTGACATTTTATAATTGACTTAATTTCTCAGAACCTATCAGATAAGGCAGTATCTGAAAGAGATCTGGCATTTTCAAAGCAGCTTCTACACAATAGCACCTTCTGGCAGGACACCTACCATACAGCCATGAGGTGATGACACCATGCCAACAGCTAGGGCCTCTGTCCACTGCTTTTTTGTCTGCACTGTGGATGAAACCTAAGGCCTTGTACACACACACACATACACGGCAAGCACTTTAGCACTGGGCTATATCCCAACCCCCATGTTTCTTGCTTTCGTCTCCAACACTGCTGTCCAATGCTGATCCCTGGATGGTTATCACCAATGGGGGAATGCACTGAGACGGAAGGTCTCGGGCTCACCTAGACTGACTGAGGGAGAGGCTCTGAGGATGCAGCCTGTGAGTGGCACCTCTGTGAAGCTCTCTCAGTGATGCTGATGCTGATGCTGACAGAGTTAGGTCAGAAGAGGTGGGCTCTGCTCTCCTAGTCACACAGGACCCTGACAGCCCCGCAGCTCGGGACAGCTTCTGAGGGCATTCTGGAAAAACAGCAGGTGAGCAATCACCGAGGGCCCAACCTGCACTGTACAGGAAGCTGCGCTATGTGAATGTCTGAACTCTGTTACAGGGCCCTTCTGCTCAGTCATGTCCCACACTTACTTGGTCAGGACAATGGAGACTGCGTCATTGAGAATACTTTCTCCAAAAACCAGCATGTTCAGCACAGGGTCCACGTGCAGTGCATTGAAAATAGCAATAGTGGCCACTGGGTCGACAGCAGATATGAGGGAGCCAAAGGCGAAACTGGAAGAAGAAGAGAAAAGGAAGGCAGGTCCTGTGAGGCACAGTACTTGGTCCACACAGCACAAAACAGGGCACACGCTGCAGTAGACAGGCATTTTCCCCACATACCTGCTGACGGACATGAGGGGTGGGGTGGGAGAGGTGACCTGAAGAAGGGCTAGGAGTGGCTGGTTTCCACCTGCCAACACTGACACTTGATCGTGCTGGTGATGCATGAGGCCTCTGCCCAGATACATGGCACACAGCTCAGCCCTGCTGGTCAGAGCAGCCACGGTTCCCCATGCTCAGCACCCAGCCCATGAGTTGCTGGTCTGACTGTCCTGCCCTCCCCCACCAAGCTGTCTGAGCACCAGAAGGACCAGCCTCAGCCTCTGCTCTGATAGGCAACATCCAAGAAAGTGGCAACAGCCATCACAGCCCCAGGTGTCCACTCCGGGCTCCCACCAGGACTCAGACAGTACTTAGCATGATGGCATTGCCTGCAGCGAATAGTCACCTACTGCCTCCTCTGCCTCTTCTCAATTGCAAACTTTTCTGTGGCACTCACCGCACCCCAGACCCAGCCCTAACCTTCTCCAGGCTTTGGCCCTCCACATCGTGGGCACCAAGCCAGCACTGCTACTGACAGGACTGCCGGGCAAGAGTGGAACAGTGCAGTGACAGACCGACCAACCACTCACGGCCAGTCAGTCACGAGAGGGGGTGCAGCACAGAAACAGCCAAACTAGGAATGGGCGACCGTGGCCTGGGAAGTACACAGGGTAGCATGCGAGAGTGGCCCGGTAGAGGGATGTGCATGGGAGCCCTTTTGATCGGGATCAGGGAAGGTTTCTCTGCAGGGATGACTGACTCATTTCTTTTTTTTTTTTTTTTTTTTTTTTGCTTTTTGGAGACAGGGTCTCGCTTTGTAGTTCAGGCTGGCCCTGAGCTCACTATGGTGCCCAGGCAAGCTGCCGCGAACTCAGCAATCCTCCCATCTCTGCCTCCCGAGTGCTGGGATTACAGGCGTGAGCCACCATGCCCAGCATTATATGTGGTTACCGGGGATCAAACTCAGGTCCTTGCACTTGCAAGGCAGGC
>PVIC010040490.1:0-16653 GCA_004025085.1 Thryonomys swinderianus
TAGTTTCTACAACTACAAGAAATACCACAAAAACTGAACCTAACAGCTGGCATGATGGCACATTCCTATAATCCCAGCTACTCAGAAGGCTGAGGACAGAGGAATAAAAGTTCCAGGCACCCCCACCCCGGGCAATTCAGATTCTATCTCAAATAAAAAACAAAAGGACTGCCGGGCGTGGTGGCTCACACCTGTAATTCCAGCACTCGGGAGGCAGAGACAGGAGGATTGCTGAGTTCGAGGCTTGCCTGGGCTACAATAGTGAGCTCAGGGCCAGCCTGAACTACAAAGCGAGACCCTGTTTCAAAAAAGAAAACAAAAAAACAAAAGGACTGGGGATTTAGGCCAAAGGCAGAGCACCCCTGGGTTCAGCTCCGTTCCCATAATGGGGGACAAAATTATAATACACTAATTGGCAGTAGCATGTTGGGTGCACTACAGGAGTTTCAAAGATAAAGTGTAGTGTTTGCTTTTAAAAGCTTAAGATCTGTCAACAAATTTGAGAGCTTAACACATCAGGAATTGTTAAACAGTATTTTGATTATAGTGGTTCTTTCTTGAGAATTATTAATGTATAATTTATATATAGGAACTGTATATATCTACGATGGACATTTTGATGTTTTCATGTATGTACACATTATAAAACAACTGCCTCTAAATCACTCACTCCTAACCTAAACTGCATTCACCTAATGACCATTTAAAGTGTACTAATACCCAGTCCAACCAATCAGAATCTCTGGAGGAGGAATGTTATGTATATAAGCATAACAATAATACCAAGTAGAAAGTAAAAAAATAGCCTAATGGATACTGTGGTATACCTATAATCCCAGTACTCTGAAAGTCTTAAACCAGGAGGATCAAGTTTGCCCACGCTGAGTAATTTAGCAATTTAGTGAAACTGTCTCTCTCTCTCTCTCTCTCTCACACACACACACACACACACACACACACTTTCTCTCTCACGATATAGATATATATAGATATTTAGGGGCTTGGGAATGTAGCTTTCAGTGTGAAGGCCCTGAGTTCAATCTTCATACCACTAAAAACAACAGCAAAAAAGTTCAACCAGTATAAACAAATGATAGAGAAATACAGAAGAGATTATAGGGAAGGAATCCAGCAACGTTTCATCATAGAATGGCAGTTCTCATGCTAGAAAATTAAGTATCAAGGCAGAGAAAGGAACATGTCTAGGAGCCGAAAGGTAATAAGCAAAGCATAGAAACCGTGAGCAGCTTACAATAAATTTAAGAGGGAGTAATCTAAAAGGGAATGTAAGAGAAAATAGAGGAAATGAAGTGAAAGGAATATCAAAGGAGGTGAAGATATGCTAATGAATTTGACTTTTCAAGGAGTTATTATTAGATTATTCTGAGGAAAGTGTGAAAGAAGTATACAGTATGACTTTTTAATTGATTTGAATCTAGAAATTACTGAAACATTAAATCTGATTTCAGAGTTCTATTAAGTGTTCAAGGTTCATATATTCAATATTTTTGAAACAAAATTAACATACATTTCATTGGTATTTCTAATTTTAAAATAATTAAAATAACAGGGAGGGTCACTTCTGCTAATTTACAAGCCTGCCCAGATTCAAGAGAAGAGACCATACATTAGATTTATCAATAGGAGAAATGTCAGATGTCATTATAAAAAACATGTGGGATGGGACAGTGTGTCATGGCCATCTTTTGAAAATATAATCTGCCAAATAAATGAATACTAAATAACACATTTATATTGGGTTTTCTTTTTAAATTGAGTTTTTTCTTTAGAATTCTACAACATATACTTCCCTTTTACAAATCCTTGAAAGATAGCTTAAATTCTTAAGTACTAAATGTGGTGTGCAATTACCGGGGATCAAACTCACGACCTTGTGCATGTGAGCCAGATGCCAGAGCCAGATGCCAGAACCAGATGCTGGAACTGCTGGGCTAATGGCAAAACATGAGTGGAACTAAAAAAGTTAGTTTTAAAATGAGCAAATCATACAACTATCCTCTAAATATTAACCCATTACACAAGAACTATGTCTAGGCAAAGTTATACCTAAACTAAAGATTTAAATTTCTAACCTAAAATCTTTGAAAAGATACAAAATCAATTAGGATGCCAAGTGTGGTACCACACACTGTAATTCCAGCATTCAGGAGGCTGAAGCAGGAGAATCACTGAGAGTTCAAGACCAGCCTGAGCTACACGGAGACCTTGTCTCAAAAAAACAAGGGGCTGAGGATTTAGCCCAGCAGTTCCAGCATCTGGTTCTGGCATCTGGCTCTGGCATCTGGCTCACATGCACAAGGTCGTGAGTTTGATCCCCAGTAACTGCACACCACAATGTCAGGTGTGGTGGCTCATGCCTGTAACCCTAGCCACTCGGGAAGCAGAGATAGGAGGACTGCTGTGAGTTCGAGGCTAGCCTGGGCTACATAATGAATTCGGAGCCAGTCTGAACTACAAAGTGAGATCCTGTATCAAAAAATTTAAAAAAGAAAACAATTAATTGAAATTGGTTGAAGATCTCCAAGAAGATGCCTTAAAAGGTAGAGGTTGGCAGGTCCTGTCTATCCTTGGCATTCAAAACTCAAAAAGAGGGGCCGGAGATTTAGCTCAGTGGTTCCAGTGCCTGTCTCGCAAGCGCAAAGTCCTGAGTTCGATCCCGGTAACCATACAATGCCACCAGCAATCAACACCACATACCACAGTGCCGGGCATGGTGGCTCACACCTGTAATCCCTGCACTTGGGAGGCAGAGACAAGAGGATTGCTGAGTTTGAGGCTTGCCTGGGCTACATAGTGAGCTCAGAGCCAGCCTGAACTACAAAGCAAGACCCTGTCTCAAAAAAAAAAAAAAAAAAAAAAAAACACAACTCAAAAACAATGGCTCTCTCTTGGGGCTGGAGATTAGCTCAGTGATTCTGGCCTGCCTTGCAAGCGCAAGGTCCTGAGTTCGATCCCCAGTAACCACATACAATGCTAAGTGTGGAGACTCACGCCCAGCAGCAATCAATACCACATACCACAATGCCAGGCGTGGTGGCTCACGCCTGTAATCCCAGCACACGGGAGGCAGAGACAGGAGGATTGCTGAGTTCGAGGCTTGCCTGGGCTATATACTGAGCTCAGGGCCAGCCTGAGCTACAAGCGAGACCCCGTCTCAAAAAAAAAACAATGACTCTCTCTCAAGCAGCCATTTTACAATATCAATGAACTTCAGCACTGTAAGACATATCCTAAGGATTTTAAGGTCAAAAAGATAGGAAATATCTAGATGTCCATGGACCTGCGATATAGTTCCTATATGGCCTAGGTCTAGATTTCTAAGAAAACAAACTCCTGTATCTTATTTAAACTATTATTGTAGCCAGGCACAATGATGCACACCTGTAGCTCCGGCTGCTCAGAAGAGTGAGGTAAGAGATCACTTGAATCCAAGGGTTCTGAAGACACCTGGAAAACACAGCAAGATCCTGACTCTTACAGAATTTTTAAATATGCCAGGGACTTGGCTCAGTGGTGCCGCACCTGCCTTGCAAGCCCACGGTCCTGAATTCCATCCCCAGTATGAGGGAGGAAAATATTTTTTAACAAACAAATGAAAAGATCTTCAACTGAGATCAGCAAAATATACAGCAAAATATCCTTCAAATACAAATGAGAAATTAAAACAGTCCCAGCTAAACATAAACTAACAGATAATCTATCACTAGACTGCAAAAAATATTCAAAGAACTTCTGAAATTAAAGAATAATAACAGTAACTTGGCCTGTCATGGAAGTGGACACCTGAAATCTCAGCACATTCTAATTTCAGGACTTAGGAGGCTGTAGCAGAAAGACCACTGCAAGTTTGAAGATAGCCTGGGCCACAAAGTAGGTTTAAAGGCAGCCTGAACTAATACAGCAAGACCTTCTCTCAAAAAACCAAAATAATAGTGCTGTTTTTTTTTTTTTTCACTCATGGTACTGGAGATCAAACTCAGACAGCACTGGGCCACATCCTTAGCCTTTTTTATTTTTATTTTTATTTAGAGACTGTATCATGCCAAGTTGTCCAGGATGGTCTCAAATTTGCAATCCTCCTGCCTCACCCTTCCAAGTAGCTATGACCACATCTTGTGCCACCATGCCCAGCATTGCTTTTTTGTATTCATAAGGTGTTTATAAAGAAAGTGGTATGATATTACACATATTGCAATACAACTTGCTCTTACAGACCTAGGTCTTTTCTTCATATGCTGCATAGGACACTACTATATAGCAGTACAACAGATTATCTACATAGTCACTTATGCCTGCATATTTAGGCTGTTTCCCATTTTCCTTCCTACACTTGTCATGAAAATTCATGTATTATACACACTTCTGTGCTTCTACATGCTTTCCTACTAACTAGGGTCATGCACATGTTCTGGTTTAATAAATATTGCCAAAATTCCTTCCAAGTGGCTCTTAATTTACATTTCTACAACTGTGCTTTTCTTAGCCATTTATTCACTGCTGATTATACTCTGCAATTCAAATAAAAAATTCTGAAAGAATTTATACCTACTTCTTTTTCTGTTTGAGATAGGATCTTGCTTTGTAGTTCAGGCTGGTCTTGAACACGCTATGTAGCCAAGGCTGCCCTCGAACTTGTGGCGATCCTCCCACTTCTGCCTCCCAAGTGCTGTTAAGTATAATTCTTTAACGGAAAGAAGACCTCCACTTCTGTTTTTGAGAAAATGTAAATCTGGCTCCCTGCCACAACATCCTGGTTTACATTCTCTGTAAACTACAATTATAGTTTCTGTAATTGAAACTAGCCAACTGTGTGATGGTTCCTCTACCACTGGGCTTCAGCACTCAAAAATATAGCACTGACAGTACTGCTCTATGTGGGTCTGTGCCTGGAAATTAAAAGGGTGTCCAGTTATCTCTTTACTATGCCATACAAAGTGGTTCTTGGCTTCACCACAACACACATGGTCACTACAGCCTGTAGAATGGATTGTGGCTCATATCTTCCCTTCCAGACTGCCAGGGTCCATAATCAAAAGGAACCACCTATCTTTACAGAGCAGCAGGTTGCCCCATCTGCCACTACGTCTGCTCCCCAGCATCCCTGAGCATAGCTGTATAACACAAAAAACTGAAGTAGTCTAACAAAATGCTCCTTCCTATTGAAATAGATTGGGTTTTAGTTGTTCTTATTTTTGGGTGTTTTGTTTGTGGTACTCGGATTAAACCCAGGGCCACTCTAAAACTGAAATATATCCTCAGTGCTTTTTATTTGTTTTTATTTTGAGACAAGGTCTTGCTAAATTGCTAGACTGGACCTGAACTTGGAACCCTCCTCCTTCAGTCTCCTGAGTATCTGGGATTACTGGTATATACCACCATGTCCAGCTAGAAAGTTCTTATCAACAAGCATAAAAATGTGAAGTAAAAGAAATAACAGAATGGAATTTTTGCGGTGGAAAATGAAGCTGTCAATGAATAGACCAGTAACAGCCTAATACCTTAGAGTACAAATGGAGAAAAATGCAAGTTGTACAGGTTTTCTCCTACAAAAAGTGATAGCTCCCATTATAAAGCATATCAAGAATGCCATTATAAAGTTAAATTCAAATAATTTCTGGGGAAGAATATGTCAGTGAAAACTGCCCATAAAAACAGAACATAAATCTAAAAAGATATCACTTGGTTTATGGTCACAGGAAATCTGTTGTATACTTAAAAGGCTGTCGTAGTCTAAAAATACAATGAAGAGAATGCCCTTAAGTATTCATTAGCATTTTTTATTTTCTGTAATATAACAAAATGACTATTTAACATATGTTGATGACAAGTTTTCTAGTTTATTCACTTGCTTCCAGCAGTTTCTCAAATTAAGCACACAATTCATCATTCTCTTGGTTCATAAACTTCTGAAGTTATTTGCAATATGGCTCTTATCAGTTCAACAGCATTAAAATGTTTCCAGATACCATTCTCGCTTCCAGTAGAAGAAAAAGGAAGAAAGGAAAAGAGGAAGAGAAGAGGGAGTTGAGTGGGAAAGGTGGGTTTTCTTATAATTCTGAGAATTTATCTATTATTAGGTGCCTCTAAGATCCTTAAAAGGTGCTGCCAAAGCCAGGCGTGGTGGTCATGCCTGTAATCCCAGCACTTGGGAGGCAGAGGCAGGAGGATTGCTGAGTTTGAGGTTTACCTGGGCTACATAAATAAACAAAAAACACTTGAGATGAGAACAAATTCATGGAATTCACAAACTATAAAAGCGATATGTTAAAGAAAATATTAACAAAATTTGGAATTTGTTATTTTTATACTGTCTTACTTTCTCACTTTGCTGAGAAAAAATCCTCAACACCCAAAGCTAAAGAAGGAAAAGTGCATTTAGCTCACAGTTTGTAGAGGTTTCAGTCCACAATCGGCTGGCTCCAAAGCAGGGTGACACATGAGAGAGGGGAGTCACAGAGGAGAAAACAGTCCATCGCACGCACAGGTAGCAAAAGCAACAAGGGAATGTTAACAGAATCTTTCTACCCCTTTGATGGTATCCAGACTACCAGGATTAGCGCTGTGCCACATCAATCAGTGTACTGGCCCAGTAATCATACGCCCTTAATCCCAGTACCACACAGTCTAGATCCAGCTACCTCTGAAAAACCACCTATAACTGACTCCATGAGGCTTTAGGGCACATCTAGACACACACCATATACAGAATGGTTATAATTGGGATTTTTAAACATGCTCCTTGGCAAATGTATGAATAAGAACATATATAGTGTCTCACTTCTCAACACTGATGTCATTTGGAAAGGTGAAAAATATACCTGGCAAACACTACAATGCAAAAATGACAGGAAAAATGTCATCTTCATCACCACTAATGGTACCAACACAAAATATCTTACACAAACCAAATATTCTACCTAATATACACAAAGTATCTTACAAAACATCTAATATTCTAATATTTTTATACTACAAGTAATTCTAAAATCTAATTATTTAAAAGGATAAGTTAGGTGTGAACAAATCTGAATTCTTTTTTTTTTCTTTTTGTTTTGAGACAGGGTCTTGCTTTGTAGTCCAGGCTGGCCCTGAACTCACCATGGAGCCCAGGGAAGCCTCCAACTCAGCAATCCTCCTGTTTCTGCCTCCCGAGTGCTGGGATTACAGGTGTGAGCCACCACGCCCCACACTGTGGTATGTGGTATTGATTGCTGGTGGGCGTAAATTACCACGCCCAGCATTGTATGTGGTTACCAGGATTGAACTCAGGGCCTTGTGCTTACGAGGCAGGCACCGGAACCACTGAGCTAAATCTCCGACCCCCAAATCTGAATTCTTTAAAGAAACTCAAATATTCTTCATTATTTTCTCAAGAGTATTGTGCCAAAAGTGGAACACCAGACAGTATGTGCTACATTTAGTAATAACAAATGTTTCAATATTAAATCTTTTAAATTAAAATGATAAAATCAGTTAGGAGTAGTGATGCATGTCTGCAATCCCAACACTTAGGAGACCAAGGAAGGAAAATCCAGAGTTCAAGACCAGGCTAGGCCGCCAAAAAATTCGAGGCCAGCTTGGGGCACATAATGAGTATCTGTCTCAAACAAATAAATGGATAAGAGCTTCAAATTTTACAAAGAGGTTTCATATATTACAGGCACATAATTATAGCTATTATATATTATTTACTAATTCTCAATCTCAGATTTTCTCATACCAGTGAATGATTGCCCTCTGTACCTGAGTTCTACCCATTATGGATTCAACTAACCACAGATTTAAAATATTCAAAATATAAAACTTTGTCCAAATTAAATATCCAAACTTTTTTCTTATCATTACCTAAACAACACAGTGTAACAGCATTTACACGGCATTAGATAATTGAGTAATGTAGAGATGACTTAAAGTACGTGGGAGAATACAAACATGTTAATGTAAATATTACGCCATTTTATATATGGGATTTATTCCTGCTTTAAAGGACTAAAGAATTAGATAAGGTGGTGAACACCTGTGATCCTAGCCACTCAGAAGGCTGAGGCAGAAGGATTGCAGAGTTTCAGGCCAGCCTGAACTACATAATGAGTTCAAGCCCAACCTGAACTACATACCAAAAACCTGTCTCAAAAATAAATACCTGCCGGGCGTGGTGGCTCACGCCTGTAATCCCAGCACTCGGGAGGCAGAGGCAGGAGGATTGCTGAGTTCGAGGCTTGCCTGGGCTACATAGTGAGCTCAGAGCCAGCCTGAACTACAAAGCGAGACCCTATCTCAAATAAATAAATAAATACATACATACATACATACATACATACATACATACATACATACCTAAGGGCTGGAGATTTAGCTCAGTGGTTCCAGTGCCTGCCTCGCAAGCACAAGGTCTTGAGGTCCTGAGTTCAATCCTGGTAACCACATACAACAATACCAGGTGTAGTGAGTCATTCCCACCAGTAATCAGTACTACATACCACATTGCCGTGCATGCGTGGTGGCTCACGCCTGTAATCCCAGCACTCGGGAGGAAGAGACAGGAGGATTGCTGAGTTTGAGGCTACATAGTGAGCTCAGGGCCAGCCTGAACTATAAAGCAAGACCCTGTCTCAAAATAAATAAATAAATACATACATACATACATGACTAGGTTTTGCTATCTGAAGGGGATTTTGGACCCAATTCCCCACAGATATGGAGGGCATCCTGCTCTAAATTCTTAAACATAACCTTCAGACAGATAACTATAAAACTAATACAGACACGGGCCAGAGGGTTAGCTCAGTGGTTCCGGCGCCTGCCTCGCAAGCACAAGGACCTGAGTTCAATCCCTGGTAACCACATATAATGCTGGGCGTGGAGACACGTCCACCAACAATCAACACCACACACCACAATGCCCGACGTGGTGGCTCACACCTGTAATCCCAGCACTCGGGAGGCAGAGA
Source organism: Thryonomys swinderianus (assembly GCA_004025085.1). Classification (NCBI taxonomy): domain Eukaryota; kingdom Metazoa; phylum Chordata; class Mammalia; order Rodentia; family Thryonomyidae; genus Thryonomys; species Thryonomys swinderianus. The sequence goes on from PVIC010040490.1 coordinate 8,973, forward strand.
CAGGAGGATTGCTGAGTTTGAGGTGGCTTGCCTGGGCTCCATAGTGAACTCAGGGCCAGCCTCAACTACAAAGCGAGACCCTGTCTCAAAAAGCAAAACAAAACAAAACAAAAAAAAAAAGTTTTCCTTGAATTCAAAATTCTGTAATTTACTGACTCCAAAATAACTAAATAAATGAGGTTTTATTTAGCTATATCCTTAAAATGAATTTAACAGTAATAATTATCATTTAAAGCAGATGTGATGCATGCCTGCAATCCCAGCATTCAAGAGGCTGCAGCAGGAGGGTTGCCACAAGTTTGAGGCCAGCCTAAGACATAGAGAGTTATTTAAGGCCAGCCTGAATTACAAAGAAAGACCTTGTCTCAAAAAAAATTTTTTTTCACTATACTTTTAGGGAAAATAATTTTGTTAAGATTTGGCAATGGCTTCTTGTGACTCTTGATTTCTATACTTTGTGTTTTTTTGAGATGGGGTGTCACTTTGTTGCCCAAGCTGAACTTCTGATTCTCTAGCTTCAGCCTCCAGAGTAGATGGACTAATGATGTGCACCATTGTGCCTAGCTTCTGATTTCTAGATTCTAAAAATACAGGAGAATTTTAAATATATTTCAAATTTTTTAAATATTTTTTAAGTTTCTCAATATTTTGACTTACTCTGACCTGGGTTTTCAATATGTTGCCCAGACTAGCTCCCAACCTGTCATTGCAATGCTTGAATTCCCCCCAGGAAATGGGATTATATACCACCAAACCTGGCTCAAAATTTTTACTTAACTATACTGCTTAAAATTTTGGTGCTATTTTTCTCCCAGAAAAGGCAACATGATTACTATTATTAAAGTGGATAACAGGGTCTCAGAACCTGGCACTGCGGCACACACCTATAATCCCAGCACTCGGGAACTAAACTAAAGGATCACAAGCCAGTCCAGCTTGGGCAATTTAGCAACTTACCAAAACCCTGATTCAAAAAACAATTTTTTGAAATAAAAGAGACAAGCTAGAGATAAAATTCAGTGGAACAGTGCTTGCCAAACATCTGTGGGACCATGGATTTTTTCCTCCAGCATTACACACACACACACACACACACACACACACACACACACACACACACACACACAGAGTAATTGTAAGCCTATGTTTTAAAAGAATGCCAAACAACTACGTAAGGTAACCAGTTTTTCAAAAATTTTATAAAGAAAATTCAAGTATTATAAAAAATTCTCCCTAGTCAACTTCACTCTGTTTCATAGGCTGTTTTTATGTGCGGTACTTAGGATCAAATCATGTCCTCACACATACAACCACTGCCACTAAGCTACCATCCAACTCTCGGCCTATTTCATAAAACTCAATTTCATTCTTCTAGCTACAAAAGAATTATAATATTTAGAGATAACAAAATATTTCATTCTATACTACAGTACCAGATAGCATACTTGCTGCTTAGTTCTATAAATTTTAAAACTCAGCATATAAAATTAATTGGCTTTTTTGTTGCAACATGTAGAAAATATTTTCAGTTCATAGACATCAAATGAAAGAATTCAACTGCTTATGTGTAGTTAAGAAATCCTGATACAGGGCCAGGGTTTAGCTCAGTGGCACTGAGACTGCCTGGCAAGCAGGAAATCCTGAGTTCAATCCCTGGTACCAAAAAAAAAAGAAAGAAAGAAATCCTGATAAAGACCTAAGTGAGCTTCTCTACTAGAAGAATCTTTTCACCAAAAGGCCCTGGATCAAACAAAACAAGGGTATTATTTGTAACATCATCAAGGGAAAACAAAATGAAAACAAAAAGAAAAAGCCACATGAAGCTGAGGTAGAAGGATCATTAATGAGTTTTATTAACAGCCGGAGCCACATGGAAAGAACCTGTCTTTTTTTTTCTTAGATAGGGTCTCACTATGTAGTTCAGGCTGCCCATGAAACACTGGCTGGGCATGGTGGCTCACACCTGTAATCCCAGTACTTGGGAGGCAGAGGCAGGAGGATTGCTGCGTTCCAGGCTTGCCTGGGCTACATAGTGAGCTCAGGACCAGCCTGAACTATAAAGCAAGACCCTGTCCCAATCAATCAATCAATCAATCACTGAAGAAGTTGGGCATAGTGAAACAGATGTAATCAGATATAATCCAGCACTCTAGGAGGCTGGGGCAAGAGGGCTGTCAAGCTCAAGCCTAGAGGGGGCAATTTATCAAGACTTTATCTCAAAATTAAAAATTACAGAAGAACTGGAGGTACAGCTCAATGCAAAGGGCTTGGAGTTCTGTACCCAGTAAAACCACCCCAAAAACACACTGAAGAAAATATTATATTTTAAAAGTAGTCCCAGTTTTAAAAATCTGTAAAAGTGGGCCGGAGATTTAGCTCAGTGGTTCCGGCGCATGCCTCCCAAGCGCAAGGTCCTGAGTTGATCTGGTAACCACATACAATGCTGGGCGTGGTGACTCACGCCCACCAGCAATCAATACCACATACCACAGTGCCAGGCGTGGTGGCTCACGCCTGTAATCCCAGCACTTGGGAGACAGGAGGATTGCTGAGTTCGAGGTTTGCCTGGGCTACATAGTGAGCTCACTGCCAGCCTGAACTACAAAGCGAGACCCTGTCTCAAAAAAAAAAAAAAAAAAATCTGTAAGAGCAAACCCCTAGAAACAAAAATAAAAACTATTAAAACCAAAAATTAAATCTGGCCATCAAAAAATAATAAATATACAGTTAAATTTAGGAGTATATTTTCTTTACTGCACATAGTACTTCCTATTTGTCAGCAATTTCCTGCTAACCATACATGGTTCTATATGCAACCTCAAGATGGTAACATCCTTAAGTTTCATTACATAAAAGCAAAAGTGTACAAACATTTCACAAACAACCAAAGCAGAACAAAATAATTAAAATAAGGAAGTCTGGATATCACATGATGCAATGCAAGCTTCTCTGAGATAGTACATGTTTCTGATGCATGATTAATTAAATGGAGGAATAGCTATACAATCTATGAAGCAGATTAAGAATGATCATATGTATACGAAAAAATTGGAAATGATTCCCTGACTCAGATTAGCTGCATAGCAACTAAAAAAAAAAAAATCTAGATCCTAACATATTACCCACTGAATATCATGTTTTTAATAAAGTTGAATGATAAAAGAAACCTACAAATTGGGATTATTTTTCAGAAATAGAGCCGATATGATGGCACATGTCTCTAATCCCAGCACTTGGAGGGTGAGACCTTCATGGGCTACACAGTGAGTTCAAAACAGCCACAACTACAGAGTGAGACAGTCTCAACAAAAACAAAATAAAATAAAAACAAACAAAACCCTGAAATATGTAATAGTAAAAATGTGAGATGGGCATGGTGGCATACAGTTGTACTCTTAGTACTAGGGAGGCTGAAGCAGGAGGATCCCTACAGGATTCCCTCAAGTTCAAGGCCTGGGATATACAGTGAGTTCAAGATCAACTTCAACTACACAGTGAGACCTCTATCAAGAAAAACAAACAACTAGTCTAGAGATTTAGTTCAGTCAGTGGTCCCTTGCCTGCCAAGGTCCTGAGTTTAATCCCTGGTACCAAAAAAAAAAAAGTTCAAAAACAATAACAAAAAAGTGAAATTTCAAAACCAAGTGTGGTATTGCACAAATGTAGTCCTAGCACTCTGTGAAGCTGAAGCAGGAGAATCTCAAAGTTGGAGCCCAATTTGGACAATTTACCAAGGCTCTATCTCAAATAAGAAATAAAAAGAGCTGAGGTTGTAGCTCAGAACAAAGGCTCTGGGTTAAATCCCCAGGACCACATGTAAAAAAAAGTGAAATTTCAGCAGTCAAAAAAATACACCTAGGCACTGAGGATTTAGCTGATGTGGTACCATGCCTACCTTGGAAGCAAACTTCAATACTGGAGTTCAATCCCCAGTACTACAAAAAAAAAAAAAAAGAAAGAAAAGAAACACAATAGGAAGATTTAGCTACATATAAATTTTAACTTACACGTATTAAAAATAGCTAAAAGAAAATACATAGAAGCAAAAAAAAAGCAGCAAATTTTTTAAATGGTTAATATTTATTGTACAAAGTGACTTTAAAGACAATTTTAAGAACTAAAAAATGATAAGCAATAAAAAACAAAATAATGATATATAAAAAGTTCAGAAAGGCTTTACCTTGACAACCAAAAATTTGAAATTAAAACAAGCTGCTATTTTAGTTAATTATAATATCAAATTCTGATAAATGCTTAGTAAAATCAACACTTGGATACCACACTGAAAAAATGAAGCAAAGAGCAAATGCTTACCATCCACGAGGGCCTAGGATAAGTAATCATCAGGCATGAAAAAAAATTTTTTTAACTTAAAACTAAGGGCAGAAAAAGAAAGATCAACAGAAAGACTGGAAGGTCACATGAGAGATTTCCCTAAAAGTAATAAAGTGACAAAGGTGGGAAAAGACAAGAAAGGTAGATCTACTTTGGAGGTCCAATATCCAACTACAGGAGTTTCAAAGGAAAATACAACCCAAAAAATTATCCATGTAAGAAAAATTATCAATGTTATAATTAAATAAAAGTTTCTAGAACTGAAAGGCTTTAGCTTTCAAATTAAAGGAACTCATTTATATAAGCAAACAAGTAAAAACATAGTCCTATTAAAGGGCATTATGGTGAAATTTTGGAACACTGTAGATAAATACTCCATAAACTTTAGAGAAACAATTACTAAACAACAGTTCAAAAATTATAGCAACATTGGGTATCTCCACATGGAAAGCTAGGCTAAAAATAAAGCAATATCCTTTTTAACTATAAAGAAAGGTTATTTAAATTCCCACTCCTCTTTTTCTGTGGTACTGGAGACTTTAACCTATAGCCGGATGTATGCTAGACACATACGCTACCACTGAGATACATAATCAAAGAAAAATGATTTCTAACTCAAAACCTTAACTCATAAAAACTTTTAGTCAAGAATGAAGAAAGATGTAAGATATTTTCAATGTTATAAGTCTCAAATAACCTCAAAAACTCTTTCTCAAAGTCCTGGAGGAAGTCATTCCTCAAATGAGAAAAAGTCCAGAAAGCAAGTTGAGCCTGGTGGTACATGCCTATAATCCCAGCCCTCAGGAGGCTGCCCAGCAGACTGTATAGTAATTTAGGGAGACTCTGATTCAAAATGAAAAATAAAAAACAGGATATGGGTGTAACTCAATGCCAAGGCTCTGGGTTCAATGCTCAGTACTAGAGCAGGGAAAAAAAAAAAGAAACCAAAGGATTGAGAAGAAGGTAACAGAAGACCTAGTATAAGAGAATTGTCAGGACAAATCACAAAAAGGTTCAAGGATCCTAATTATGGCCAGGTTCACAAAGGAACGAGTCAGTCTGACCCCAGTGAAAGGAAATACTGACATATTAAAAACAGATACTACAAGGAGCCGGAGGGTTAGCTCAGTGGTTCCGGCGCCTGCCTCGCAAGCGCAGTGGTCCTGAGTTTGATCCCCGGTAACCACATACAATGTTGGGCGTGGAGACTCACGTCCACCAACAATCAATACCATATACCACAGTGCCGGGTGTGGTGGCTCACGCCTGTAATCCCAGCACTTGGGAGGCAGAGACAAGAGGATTGCTAAGTTCGAAGCTTGCCTAGGCTACATAGTGAGCTCAGAGCCAGCCTGAACTACAAAGCAAGACCCTGTTCTCAAAAAAAAAAAAACAGATACTACAAACATCTGGCACTCTTGAGAATCTTGGGCAAGTAACAAAGTTTAAGGCCAAATCAATAAGAGTACTTAGAATATCAAGCAAAAAGAAAATGACAACAATTATTAGGGAAAACCAAAGCTGTATAGAGAAGTAATCATAAAGCTACATATGGTGGTACATACCTGTCATCCTAGCGCATGGGAAGCTGACGCAGGAGGATCACCACAAACTGAAGGCCAGCCTGGACTACATAGTGAGTTCAAGGCCAGCTTGAACTGTACAAAGGGAGTCCCTGACTCAAAATCCCAAAAAAATGTTTAAAATAAATTTAAAAATAAAAAAGTAGTTATAGTTTATGTATTATTAATTTCAGCTGCAAATCATAATGAAGTAAACAATGAACATTTTCTAACTAAAATTACCACGTAACAATGTTATAATGAAATAATAGGAAGAGGGCAAAGGGACATGGCTGGTAAGAGAAGAGAAAAACAAAAGCTAAATTCTGTTCAAAAGTGGAAAGCCAGGACCAGGTACTTAGCTCAAGTGGTATCGCACCTACCTTGGAAACACAAGGGCCAGAGTTGGATCTCCAATGCCGCAAAAAAAAAAAAAAAAAGTGGAAGCCAACAGATAATGCTTAAATCTGAAATATCCATGCCAAACACCAAAAATCAACTGAAGAACACAAAGAAGGGGAAAATGACAAGGAAAACCAGACAACTGCTTTTTATTTAACCAACCCTGCTCAAACTATTTAACACTTTAAACTATAGGAACATATAACAGATTTAAAATAGACTTTTTTTTTTGAGACAGGGTCTTAAATTGAGCCTCCAACTCAGCAATCCTCCTGCCTCTGCCTCCCAAATGTTGGGATTACAGGTACGAGCCACCATGCCAGGCACTGTGGTATGTGGGACTGATTGCTGGTGGGCGTGAGTCACCACACCCAGCATTGTTGTATGTGGTTACCAGGGATCAAACTCAGGACTTTGTGCTTTCAAGGCAGGCGCTGAACCACTGAACTAAATCTCTGGCCCCAAACCAGACATTTTTTAAAACCAAACATGGTAGTCCACACCTATAATCCCAGCACTTGGTAGGCTGATCGCTGCAAACAAGTCCCAGACAGGCTGGACTATACAGTGAGTTCAAGGGCAGCTTAAATTACACTAGTGAGAGCTTGTCTCAAGAAAGAAAAAAAAAAAAGACACTTCAGAAAATATAAACCACAAAACTGCATGTGCATTACAATTAAAACAATGTAAACTATTAACTTCTAGAATAATAAAATCAAATGATTAGCTGTTATCTGACAGGATTAGTAGTGGGATTTTCTTCTATTATTTGCCAATCTCTCAGAGACACAGGTATACTATTTTTTGTTCACAAAAGTGCTATTTGTTGGTAATTGACAGTCCTGCCTTTTCTTACAGTGCTTGTTCTCTCTGTGGGTACCACTCTGCATCCTACCAAGGCTACTGAACAACACATAATCCTTTTTCCAGGAGGTGAGATAGGAGATTAAAACCAGGGCCTCACACTGAACTGTATCCCCCAGTCCATCCCCTTTTTTGAGACAAGGTCTTACAAAGTCTCTAAATTGCAGACTGTACTTGAACTTAAAATCCTCCTGTCTCAGCCTCTCAGACTGCTATGGTTACTGCTGTGTGCTACAAGCCTTGCTCCTAATCCTCTTTTGAGGGTCTGTTAACCATCATCAGTCACCTCATCTGTTCTTTTATAGCAGTCTACTCTCTCCTTCAGGTCCTAGTTGTATTATATCATATATGGATAACAAGCTCCTAAAGCACAGTATTCTTTTTTTTTTTTTTTTTTTTTTGAGACAGGGTCTCGCTTTGTAGTTCAGGCTGGCCCTGAGCTCACTATGGTGGCCCAGGCAAGCCGCCGCGAACTCAGCAATCCTCCTGTCTCTGCCTCCCAGGTGCTGGGATTACAG
>PVIC010040491.1:0-16642 GCA_004025085.1 Thryonomys swinderianus
AAAAAGTCCACAAAGGCCGCAAATATAATGAAATGTTTGTAACATTATTTTAAAAATAAATACAACCACATTTATATAAAATCTCATAAATCTGAATTCTACATAATTCCAAAATCCATAAGCAAACATTAAAATGCTCTTAAAGCAATTTCAGATTAATTACATGAATCTGATTTTCAGTTCCAAAGTTTATGACTAGAATTTTAACAGCTATTCTTTTTTTGTAAATAATAAGAGATTGATTTATAGTAATAACAGAGAAATGAATATTTATACATTAGAGTTCTACTTTGAATGTTAAAATATTTATCTGATGAAAACCTAATATATATTTATCAGGAAAACTTTAAAAATAAGGAAAAATAAATATGTCAAAAATCACACACATAAATGTTAATATACATACATCATTATAGAATGGATTTCACAACTTTAATTTTTATATCTACTATAAAAATGCAATTTCTTTTTAACTTTTTCATTATTTCTGTTACAAAGGGACAGATTTGAATGTGGACAAGTTGCAGTGGCTTCTCTCTCCTGCCTATGACCCTGTACCCTCCCCTCTGGGAATACAGCTAGGTAAATTCAACATAGGAAATTTAGGTAAAAACACAATTTACAGGGCCGGAGGGTTAGCTCAGTGGTTCTGGCGCCTGCCTCGCAAGCGCAAGGTCCTGGGTTCGATCCCCAGTAACCACATAGAATGCTGGGCGTGGAGACACGCCCACCAACAATCAACACCGCATACCACAATGCGGGACGTGGTGGCTCACGCCTGTAATCCCAGCACTCAGGAGGCAGGGACAGGAGGGTTGCTGAGTTCGCTGCGGCTTGCCTGGGCACCACAGCGAGCTCAGGGCCAGCCTGAACTACAAAGCGAGACCCTGTCTCAAAAAGGCAAAAAAAAAAAAAAAACACACACACACACACAATTTACATAAAGAGAAAAGATTTTGTTAAATCTTCACAGAGGGGACTGTCCCTACAGAGGTCTCACATTACCCGAAATCAGGGACCACAGGCCTTGAAGTGGACAGATGGTGTTTTCCTCTTAGGACAGTTTTGTTTATGCTGTCTCAGTGATCAACAATAAATTGTGGCCCCCAAATGAAGTGGAAGATCCCAAACATAAACAACTTGCAAGTTTAAAAGTATACTCTGGTGTATGTCATCCTTCTCCTTCCCACCCAAGGCATGCATTGCCTCTCTTTCAAAGCATACATACTGTAGTCCCCACCCATCCATTTATCATTCAGCAGCCATTGGTCTGTTATCTGATTGATTGTCCTGGTATTGTAGCATCACAGTGCTTGGGTCCAAGTAACCCTATCAACTCAGTCATATACTCAAAGCACCTATGCAATGATGCTGGGAGTTCAGACATGTTGAAGAAAAGTTATAAAGGGATTCCTGTAGGCAAAAAGGTAAAAATACTCAATTTAAAGAAAGAAAGAAAAAAAAAGGAAAGAAAAAAGTTCTATGCTGAAGTTGCTAAGATATGGGAAGCATGGATCTTGAGTGAGAAATATGTGTGCCAATTTTTGTCACACCTTAAACTGCAAAATTACAGACAAAGTGTGTGAGAAGATACCGGGTTCAGGACTATCAACAGTTTCAGGCACTTGCCAGGAGTGCTGGAATGTATCCACCATGAACAAAGCAGAATTATGGTAAATTAGCATATTAATACCCTCATCATAAGGAAATACAGTGGTACTTGGGTTCACCAAGTTTATTCTTTCCATGACCCTGTTACAAAGAGTTAGACAAGAACTGAATCAAGCTCAACAGTTAGTTTTAATCTTGACCTTATGGGGAAATTTGACTCAATTCTTGTCTAGTTTGGTTGGGGATCAGCATCATGGAGAGAAGTGAGTTCATGAACCAAGGGATCACTGTATATAAAAGATTATACTTGAAAGGAAGGAAAGTGGATGTGCTTTAAATTTGGACTCTAGGCAAAAAGTGACCTCACACAAGAAGAGCCCAAATCCCTGCTAACTTCAGTATACAGAGGTTTCAAACACTGAAGATATAGCTTGTGACATCATGGTCACTTCTGTGGCAATTAGAGTAGATTCCAGTGTGGTGGTGGCACCTGAAATAACCATAGAACCAACTCTGGGGACCAGGAATATCCTCTTGGCATTAATCTAAACGGAGACCTATGGCATTAGTGTAAATGGGGGTCAAGATAGAGCCACAAGTTTTGTCCTCAGTGTCATTCGATTAAGTGTCCTCGACTTGCTTCTCTGCCCATTTGGAGGCAGAAAAGCTAAAATCCAACCATTCCCCAGACATTGAAGCTAAAGCTGATAATCAGTTATATTTCCACTCCTGATCCTATGACCTCATCTGGTCTGATCATTACTTTACTAAGGTTTTGGTAACGGTGCACTGACTTCATTCTGAAGCTTAGGAGATTTGAATTCTCATCCATTGTTCCAGCAGCGCCCCCCATCATTCACCCATCCAAATTAGCCACATGCATATAATAAATTTAAACATGCCATGCTTGATTCCATCATAATAAAAAAGAAAACTGAACGTGTTACTTATGGAGTGGTACGTAAAACAGAATGCTATATATACTCCTGCATCGGAAGCCCCACATAGAGTGTCCTTTTTACCAGGCAGTTTTTCTTCTGACCTCACTGCATTTATTAGATGTTATTACTACACATACCATAATTCTTTCCTTTGGGCCTTTAACATTCACTAAGGCAGTATTATTCATCAAAGAGCGAAATCTTGAAATTTAATAAAACAAACATACAGGCGATTCATGACTGACACTGATACAACAGTGCCCTCAGGTCGCACATTTGCTTTACTAAATGCCATGCTCCAATTCCTAGCAATAAAACATGATTTTATTTGCTCTCTGTGCTGCCAGAATGCCTTCTGTGTGGCTCTCAGTGAGCAGAGATATAATGATGGCCCTGGTTTTACATAAGGCTGCTGGTCTTTCCACGAGGGAGACAGTCAAGTGCATTTGGGGCCTTTGATGCAAGTGTATGCAGTGAAATACTGTAGAGATACCACTGGCGCTGTGGGCAGGGGAACACATTTGAGCAGAAGCAACATGGACAACCTAAGCTGTCACACTGCTTTGCTCAAAGCCACCTAATGGCTTCCTTTTGCAGTTCACTCTGCATCCTGGCAGTGCCAGACCATGCACTGCCTACCTCTCACATCCACCTTCAAGGCTTTGCCAGATCAGGCCCATCACCTTTCAACTTCAACTCTGTTCCTTTCACATCCCTGTATTTAAATAGTCAAATTTGTTTCTGTAATTCATGAAAGTGTGTATTATATCACATATAGCATTATATTTTGAAAACTGTACACCCTGAGAAATAGCTCAGGAGAGCCATGAAAGGCCTTTCCTGGCCTCCTCACCCTTTCCTTTTGTGGCAAGATCATTAAAATCTGCTCTTTTAGCCTTTTTCAGCACAGTGCATTGCAAGTAACTGGTCACAATGCTTTGTAACCTATCTCTTGTACTTGTGCTTTCCAGCTGAAATTTTATACACATTGATCACCATTTCCCCTTAATCCCATGACTGACTTGGTGACCACTACTCTACTTTTTATTTCTATGTTATCACCCTTTTAGATTCAATATAAAAGTCAGACCTTATAATATTTACCTTTCTGTGCTTACCTTAACAGTCTTACATCTTTACCTATGCTCTTGTAAATGACAATTCTTTTTTTCTTAAATTCTTTCTTTTTTTAGTATTGCACTGTGTATATGTGCCACTTTTTTACTTCTCCATTCTTTTATTGAGGAATACTTCAGTTGATGCCATATCTTAGCTGTTGTGGACAATACTGAAATGGATACAACAATGCAGATATCTCAGCATGCCGATTTCATTTCTGTGAATATAGACACATTAGTATGGTTGCTGGGTCATACAGTCATTCTATTGTTAATTTTTGGAAGGACCTCCAGATAATTTCCCATAACAGCTGTACTAATACACATCACTAACAATGATCAAGAGGATGATTAATAGCCACTCTTACAGGCTGGAATTAATATCTTAGAGTTTCTCCAAATGTGGAGCCATCATCTTTCAGCTCCATGAACCTTCATCAACATTGCCCTGACTGACTGTTTGATATTCCTTCTATCAGGGAAGCTTTTCTCCTTTGACTTTGGCAGAATTCTCTGCCACCTTTCAGATCTTGGCTTTTGGGTCATCTTCTCAGAAATGTCATTACCTGCCTGGTCTAATGTAGCCCCCTTCTGTTCTTTTCTTTCTTCTTGGGCCATCAGCCTTTATTCCACTGCTGAATTTCATTTTCCTTACTACTACTGAAAGTTATTCTTCATATTAATTTTCTTGCCTCTTAGTGTCTGGGTTGTTGAGAGGAAGTAGAGTGGAGAGGTGAAAAACAGCCTGGAATTAACCTGGGTTTGAATTGTGTTTTTATCGTTCACTATTTGGACAGCTAGGGCAAGTTATTGACCCTGAGTTTTAATTTTATCATTGGTAAAATTGGGTTAAATGATGTTTACTTGAGAAGGTTGCTGTGAGATTAAATGAATGAATCAAAACAAGCCACTTAGAACAGTGCCTTACACATAGTTGCATTAAATTATTACTGATATCATTTCTCTCCTCCATTAGAGTAATAACAGTTAGAATCTTAGCCCTTCAGTCTAATGCCAAAATCTCAATACCTGCCCTAGGACTGGCAGCAGTGGATACCCAATCAATATGCGTCGAATAAATCTTTTATAGCAGTGTGTTTACAGGAAGATAAGACATTTATAGAAAATAAGATCCAAAAAGCAATTTAAGTGACGAAAAGAAAGTTGTTATCACGTAGTGTGGAGGAGGACAATGGGAAGTGTTGTTAGCACAATGAACTCTAATCTAATACTGGTGAATATTAGTGAGGCCAAGGGGACACATTTGGCATCTTTGTACGTTCCCTTTTGGTCTATTCTTTGCTGTGAGCATTTATTCTGCATTCCTATCACTAGGCAGTATCTGTAAGCATCAACACCTGCAGTCAGGGAGAGAACAGAAAAGTAAACACCCATCCATTATGACTAAGGAAACTCCATCTGGAGGTGTTCTCCTGATAAACAGTGAGTTCGCTGATACTGACAACATGACGCATTTTGGTGCTGGTTCTTCACTGAGTGCAAACCACTCAACATGCACAAATCTGTTCCAACAATATGCCCAGCACTTAACAATCCTCTTGAGACTGAAGTTGTAGTCTGGAAAATTGAGAACCCTGGTTTCTCCTTTCCTGAAATGTGTTTGGCTGCCACCAGGTGGTACTAGGTAAGCACATCTAAACAGGAAGTGTAATTTTATATTGAGCAACCTTGCTAAGAGTTACAAAAATATCCTTTCTTTAGTACAACTTCTAGAAAAAACTAAATATTGTCTGAGATGGAATATATGTCATACTTGATTTAGATTTTACAAAATAATGACTTGTTTTCTTTAAAATTCAAAGTGTGCTCAGATTTGGAAGAAAATTGGATCTTCCTTTAATTAAGGTATTTATTTCAGTGCAGTTTTTTGTTTTCTATGAACAAAATCCTAGATCATGGTCATTTCAAGTTTCCAAGAAATTAACAAACTTCTTTTCTCTTTCTCCTCCTCTTTGCTTGATTTTGTGTATTAGTCCTTTCTGGTTCATTGATAGGTTTTATGTTCCTCAGTCTTCTCTTCTGGGAAATGGGATAGAAATGCATACCAAACCAGGTTCTGTAACGGCGAAACTTGTCCAATCTCTGAGTACTCAATACAGTTGAATACAAAGCATTACCAACGTCATTCTGATGCCCATTTTCAATGAGTCTTAAGAGCAAAATTCTTTCAGTTCATTTTCTTAGTTGGAAAAGGCTTTGTCCGGCCTGTTACCATCTCCTCAAATGACAAATGCTTCCACACGAGGACCAGCGCTGCCAGCAGACAGGAGTGAGAAGCATGGCCAGGGAGAACCATCCCTGCTGCCTGGACACAGTCTTTTTCTTTTTTCTTTTTCTTTTTTTGAGGCAGAGTCTCACTTTGTCATGCTAGCTGGCTCTGAGCTCACTATGTAGCCCAGGTAAGCCTCGAACTCAGCAATCCTCCTGCCTCTGCCTCCCGAGTGCTGGGATTACAGGCCTGAGCCACCACGCCCGGCACTGTGGTACGTGGTATTGATTGCTGGTGGGCATGAGTCACCATGCCCAGCATTGTATGTGGTCACCAGGATCGAACTCAGGACCTTGTGCTTGGAAGGCAGGCGCTGGAACCACTGAGTTAAATCTCTGGCCCAGGAACACAGTCTTTTTATCACTCTTCCGAAGCGCACTCATCGCTTCTGACTGGCCCATCACACTGCTGTCCGCTCTGTGCTGTCTTTCAACACCAGCTTGAAACTCAGACTTTCTCTTTTCCCTTTGGGGCATGTGTGTCCATTCTTCAGTTTCGGGTGTAAATAACCCGGCCACGACACCCATGCATAGCTGTCTGTCTTTATTTGCTTTCCTGCTTCTATATGCACTTTTCCAAGACCATATCCGTAGTTTCCTTCCATAAAACAAAACTGTGGTCCCCTTTTCCTTGTTCTCTGTCATTATATTACTGTTTTAAGAACTTTCTGCTCAGAATGTTTATGACACTGAAAATTATATTCAAACTGTCACAAGCAACAAGTGACCTTCCAAACTGTCACTTCCAACGAGAAGCAGTAAACACGTATTTCAAAGCTTTCCTTGTGCCAGCACACACCTGGAAACCACTACCAGCCTTGTGAGCTTCAGCTCCTGCTGTGGCACAGAAATCCTACAGGAAACTTGTGGCTGTTTGAAGTCCTCTTACGTGGGGACCAGGGCAGGGGACTCAAAGCACAAGGGGCTCAGGGAGCTAAAATGCAGATCAAAATATTCCCAATGAGTACATAAGAAGCTTTCATGCAGCTCTGAGTGAAATTCACTCAAATCCACAGTATTACTTAATAATTAAAGAAGGATTGAGGTAATATTCAAATTAACATCACTCTATGGACTTAAATAACATGGGCAATTTTTTTTCCAGCTTTTTTCAATGAATTTTTTAGTTCAGCCTAGTGGGTTTTGAAGAAGCAGCCAAAGAACATCATATTTTACGGTAGCATGAGCTTTCCATTTTTTCTTGACTTCGTATGTTTGTCTTAAGGCAACAAGGGTATTTTCACATTTCATTTTCTTTGGGGGCAGTATGACAAGATGTTATTTATTTATTTTTATTGACTTTTTAAGGAGTAGCTCTGCTAGAGTCAATAAAAGTCAAAGTTACCTTTGACATGAGCACATGGTACATTTCTGATGATCCTGAAGACAACAGCATGGCACTTACTAAAAAAATAAAGGTTTTTGGCATTGTGTATTTAAATTTCTTACTGAAAACTAAGTAAATGTAGAATCTTGATGAAGCTAACATTGTGTGACTGCAGATGGAAAACATTCAAATGGATTTTTGAGTAGCTGAGGAAATAAAGGTATTATTAGGTCACTGTCATTCTTTAAGGGCAAAGGAACAGTCAGATTACAGAGGTCCCACAGCTCTGCAACCTAAGTGAAGCCTGCTTATTCATATTTAGTCCTCTACCCAATTTATTGAAATTCATTTAAAAATATTTTAAATAGGCTTACTGTCCCTCTGCCAGGGACAGAAGATGCTAAGTGGAACATTAATGGAGTTTTGCTTATTGGGCTGAATAGAGGGAACGCACTTGTCAGGATATTGCCAGCGAGTCTGCCTGGTCTGCCTGAGTCTTCTGCTACGAGGGCAGTCCTATCCTTCTCACTCTCCACTGAGCTCCCATGGTCCTCTGCAGGATTTTAGATATTCACAGGCTCTGGGCTTGCTGCATCCTGAAAACATACTGCTTCTGTCCTCGTTGGTCTGAGATGAAACAGCAGCTGAACAGGAAGTCTCCCCAGTGCTGGGTTAGGATGAAAGCAGCCTCTCCAGCCCCACAGCCTGGGACTGAAAAGTGACCACATGCTTTTTCCATTCTTTAAGTGGATTTCCAGTTCTTTAAGTGGAAAATGAGGTAAAATGAGAAAACATGTATACATTGCGCAGCACTTGCCAATGTGCAAGGACACTTTTCCAGACAGAAGTCTTGGCCTAGTCTATACCTTTTCATGTCATCTTGACCCTGACTTTGATTGGTGTCCTTGTGCCCGTTGTGACTGATTTATAGATGTCGTCTTATAAAAGAAAATCCCTTTTGTGTTATACTGAAGGGGAATCTTGCCAAGGAGATGTAAATCTTCAAAAGAAAATCCTCTTAACTAGCGATATCCTGCTTTCAGTCACTTAAGGCACTAAACCCACAGCTACAAGTAACCTCAGGCCACAGGACTCAAATAAAAACCTGAATCAAATGAGACATTTAATCAGACTCTGGCTTCTCTCTCTTCTCATCGACTGGCAGAAGGAAAAAAAAAAACATTGGAAGTAACAACAATATATTTAAACTTTTAGGTTGTTTTGCTTCCATATAGGCTTCCATATTATTTTTCCATATAAAATCAATTGATTTTATATGGAAAGAAATGCTAGAACATTCAATACAGCTTTTGGGAAAATTAGACTTGTGTGAAAACAATACTAGTGGATGACTTTTGAAATTACTTTCAACAATTTCTTGATATATGAACTCCTTCCTCAGCATAAATACATTAGAACCTCTGTCTCTTTGGGTATTATCATTCTACTCACAAAACAATTCTAACTTTCTATTCTTTTCTTCACAGCTTTCACCATCATGCTAATCGATTAATTACTAACAAGTAATTGCTCAAAGTCTACCACATTCCCTAGAAAATGAGATCTCTGAGCGGAGGTCTCATATCTGTTCTCTCCCTCCTCACTGGAATGCATTAAGGAGCTGGGCACTTACTCTCAAAACAAATGTGCAGAGTGAGACCAGTGATGATGGGGAGTCAGCTTAGAGGTGGAAATGTTGGACAGAATAAAATCAGAATAAAATAGACTAAATCAGAATAAAATCCTACAGTCTCTATGTACTTGGGTAAAATTCCCTCAATCAATTTTGGATAAAATGAGGAAAGTAATAAATAATGTTATGCAGCTATTATAAAGTCTAAAAGAATAATGCATGTAAAGCAGGTGGGATTGTACCTTATACATGTGAAGTGATCCATACATAATTACCATTATATGATTCATATAGACATACACTGCACTCTTTTCTATGACAATGAGGATCCAACTCTGTACTACAGAAGCCCATCGGGGCATCATTCCCAGCATCCCCCCACCTTCCCTCCTTCATCCATTTGCCTTTGGAAATTTATTAGCAGCTCCTTCCCTTTTAAAGTTCAAAAGAAAGCACCTTGCAGCATCAAATGTCAACAAAAAGTAGTATTACTAAGAAGTTTTGTCATATTAAGACTTGATCATTGCTTTTAGCAGTTAATTTTTTTTTTTTTTTTTTGAGACAGGGTCTCGCGTTGTAGTTCAGGCTGGCCCTGAGCTCACTATGTAGCCCAGGCAAGCCTCGAACTCAGCAATCCTCCTGCCTCTGCCTCCCGAGTGCTGGGATTACAGGCATGAGCCACAATGCCCTGCACTGTGATATGTGGTATTGATTGTTGGTGGGCGTGAGTCTCCACGCCCAGCATTGTATATGGTTACCGGGATCGAACTCAGGACCTTGAGCTTGCAAGGCAGGCACCGGAACCACTGAGCTAAATCTCTGGCCCTAGCAGTTAATATTTAAGGAAGAAATATATCATCATTGCTAGCACCAGCTCCTCATCACCAGTGTTATAAAAGTGAGCTTCATTGTGTTGCCTACAAAGCCCACTTAGGTTTCCAAAGCCTGGCAAGAGTGCGCAGAAAACAATGACGCCCTTGATGTAGGACTGTCACCACTGGCAGACAAGAAAAGAAGAATACAGGGCCGGAGATTTGGCTCAGTGGTTCCGGCGCCTGCCTCCCAAGCACAAGGTCCTGAGTTGACCCCGGTTACCACATACAATGCTGGGCGTGGTGACTCAAACCCACCAGCCATCAATACCACATACCACAGTGCTGGGTGTGGTGGCTCACACCTGTAATCCCAGCACTTGGGAGGCAGAGACAGGAGGATTGCTGAGCTTGCGGCGGCTTGCCTGGGCTACATAGTTAGCTGAGGGCCAGCCTGAACTACAAAGCGAGACCCTGTCTCCAAAAAAAAAAAAAGAAAGAAAAAGAAAAGAAGAATGCAAACACAGGCTGGGCAAAGTAAAATCACTTCCACTGCAACACAATTCATTCATTTTTTCTGTTCTCACTTAAAAATGTTTGTCTCTTGAGAAAGAAAATGTATGTTCATAGAAATTATACCTTTAGTAACTAAGATTTATAAAGTCCTTATCCCAATACCAGAAATATGGTAAAATGTTGAATTTAGGGGTTTCATTTTTCACTTTTATTTCAAAATATTGCATTGCTTTGCATTTTATGACCTTGGCTACATCAGTGAGGTTCAGAAACATGCTCATCAACAGAGCACTTGGAGTTCTGCAGCTCTGGTGTTCAAGTCTGTCCCTTAGGGTTAATTATTGGGAAAACAAAAACAGAAAAATGAGTATAATCTTCAGAAGTAAACATGATTCTTAAAAAAAATGAGAGTAAATATCCCAAGAAGATTTCAGAATTCATGTAGGAATGTCAATGGCTCTAATTCACACTCTGGAGCACTATCTGCTGTTTTCTGAGTCCTAAACTATCATTTTATAGCTAAGAGAATGTGATAAGAGGGGAGAAAGACTTCTAGATTTTTATTTGTACTTTAAATCAGTTATCTTGTTCATTCTTTTGCTACCTTACTTTAGAGTTCTTGGGGGTGAGGCGGTAAGGTAGCATTTACTTGCTGGACATGGGATTAGGTGCTGGAGATTCGATGGTAAACCAGGAAGGATGAACAAAAACCAGAAACCAAAAGAGAAAGGTTAGCAAACAGTTACCCACCCACATTCTAAACTCCATGGAATTTAAAGCTGAACCTAAACACACTGTGCATTATTTGCTTTCTCTTACAAAGGGAAAAGAAAAATATAAGGACAAAGAACCCCCATTGGCCAACAGGGATAAGAATCTATTTACATATCTTTCTATCTCTCAAACCGCATGCAAATTAAACATGTAATTACATTTAGATGGTGCAGCTGTTACTTTTTTTTTTTTCCACACAGTATTTTTTTTGGAATTTCAAAGGCTTCTAAGGAAAGCTTGAAAGAAAAAGGTAAATATTTTGAAAAGGAGTTACAATTTGTCAGAAGCAATCGTTCCCTAGATAGGCAAACACAGGCAAATCTTGGTAGATCTGAGAACTGTGATTTTCAAAAACAATAGCCTTATCCTGAAATTCAATCTGCTAGCATCATTTTTCCAAGCAATCTTTTTATGTGCTCAATTTCTTTGTCATTATAGTAAGAAGCAAAATGGTTCAAAAGAAAGTTGCCTGTAGGAAACAGGGCCGCCTCAACACAGAACATGATAGTGCTCCCAAACATGGAGGGAGGAAAACAACACATCATTTATCCCACATTGTGAGTCCTTTTCTCATCAGTGAGCTTTTTGCGTGTGGCAGCAAAGGGGAAGAGAGTGCATTTCTGGGGATGTTTCAGAGTATCTTGGGTAACCACGCTAGTTTTAAGAAAGCAGACACCGTATTTTGTAGAGATGGGAAAGAACTCTCACTGTGCTGCATAAGCACCAGATCGTTTCCCAGTATGTTAGGGCAATGACGCTAAAGGGTGGTCACATGTGTGATCACAGAATGCTAATTACAAGTAAAGAGTATCAGAGGGGCCTGTTTCCATGGCCAGTGCACCCGATAATGGATTCCAGCTGTCTCACTTTTCTGAGGTGCATGACTCTCACAGATGAGACAGATTTTTCTTGAGATTAGTATATTCACTCAAATGATGGATGACATGAGTTTAAGAGTGACAGAACTCACCTCAAATAGTATGAATTGACTTAAAAGAAGCCAGATGCACCATTCCTTTCTCAATGATACACAGAAAGCAGAAGGCTTATTTCTGGGCACTCAGTAGGCAAGGGATGAAGACTAGATATCCTGATTTATTTTAGTGTTATAATTATTTTTCTTACAGGAATGACAAAATGTCAATCATGGTTGATCTACTTTATGCTTACAAATAAAGATCTTGATTCATAATTATCCCTAATATTCATTCAGATCACATTGTTTCATATTATACAGAAGGACATGAATTGATTGTGAGTCCTTTAGAGTTATAACTTTTTGAGACATTTACATGCAGACATTAATTATACTTCTATTTTGGTGGCTTCGACTAAGGTTGATTCATATTAGACATTCAACACAATCAAATAAATTTGTTGTTCATTTAAATACAGATAAATGTGAGAAATTAAATGTGAAGTGAAATGACTATCTGCAGATGATTTACTTTTTTGCAGTTTTCTTCATGTAGATGGCTGTGAACTGACTTTTTTTGACATATAACTTGTTCTCATTTATTTTTTTTGGTAACAGGAATCGAACTCAGGACTGTGAGCTTGCCAGGCAGACTCTCGGCCACTGAACTATATTCCTGGCCCTATAATTTGTTCTTCTCTCCTCAGTGGTAAGTGCTCTCTTGCAGGGGTTGACAAATACTTTCTTTAAAAGTTGTACAGTAAATAGGGCTTGCAAGCTGTGTTGTCTCTGTTGGAGTGATTTAGCTCTGCCACCGAGTCACAAAAGTCGACTGAAAAACTACAGAAATTGATGTGCAGAACTATATTCCAGTAAATTTTTATGTTCAAAATAAGTTGGCTATAGTTGAAAGACCATTTCACCTGAAGATGAAAAATTAATTTTCATCATTGAGTGATTTGACAAAATTAAGGAAGTAGTTTGTATGTTTATTCACTTATTCAAAAATTCCATGCATTCAATTGACAAACCCTTTTTAGGTCCCTACAAGGTGTGAACCATTATTTTATTTTATTTTATTTTATTTTTTTCTGCTCTCCAAAGATACAGTGGAGATTAAGGAAGACAACGTCCCTGCCCTGATGGAGCTTAAATGTAGGTATAGGAGACAGAAAATAGCAATTCAATGTACAAATTCTAATACTTAGTGCATAAACATAAACTAAGGCAATAGAAGGATGCCTGTTGGAAGGACCGGGCCCTCCCAGTGGCTAGGAAAGTCCTCTCATGAGACAGTAAAGTTTAGGAAGAGCAATGGAAGAGGAAAGGTGCAAAGATAAATAGTCCATCCTGCATAAGGTGAGTATGAGACCAGGAGAATGAGCCAGAGGAAATCAGACGATAGAACCACAAAGGTAGAGGGAGAAGAATTCCAACCACATAGCATCTTGATGGGGCTACTTAATCCTACTTCCAGCAGTTGGTGGAGGAAATATGAAGAATTTATCATGCGTGCTTCCTACTTTAGGGCAGCACTAACTGCTCCATTAATCACAGACAAGAGCAAACATACAAGAAGGCCAGCTTCATCTGGGTGCCCTCTAAGGTTGCAGGGACCCAAGCTCACAAGGCCTGTACTTGGTTTCCTAGTCTAACGTTGCCATCTTAAACACTCTAAGTAATTTTTTTATGCTGAAGCCCTGTGTGTCCATGTCACATGGGGCTGCACCAAATATTTCACTCACTGGCCCTTGCTATGACTGGGAAAAACCAGGAAGCCATCGGAACAAGTGTGAGTGTCTAAATGGATTCTTAGGAAAGTTAAAGGGGAGGTAAGGAAATATTTCTCAAACCGGTAATTGAGAATCTGTTCATCGATAAGAGAAGCATGAGAAGAGAACCTCCAGAAAGAAAGGAGCCCCCAGAAGGTCAAAACATTTAGAGTAGCAGTGAAAATTAGCTTGGGGAATTTCGTCTGGATGTTTTTGTGGAAAAGGACTAATGAAGACTCATCAATGATTATAGCCTCGAGGCTCTGTCCCTCAGAAGGGCTGCCAGTTTGCTTTTGATAGTGTATGAGCTGCCCTTTAGGATCAATGAGTTAATTGTGTGTCACTTTAATGACTCACACATTTTCCAATCTTGATTTATGTGTTACAAGTGAGCCCAGAAGGAAGTAAAGACCTCTGAGTTCTTCAGCTGTTGACCTGAGTTGACATGGTGTTTACATAAGGTGTACCCAAGCGTAGAAATACCTTTATCAGCCACCGGCCTACAATAGCCAAGAACATGGGGAAAAGCTCATATTCCAACTGTGCGGGTAATTTCTGGGTCTGCAGAAATCAGTAGTAGTCCTTCAGTATTTACTGCACACCACAACTTATGATTTCATCTTGAAGCTACATGACGGAATGGCCAAGTAAGAGTTCTGTGTTTCCTAACATCTCTCTAGTCAATTAGCGAAGCATTTCAAGCTCAGGAGCACTTCTGCATGTGAAGGGGAGCTTTTCCATGTGCACCCATTTGAATGGCAGAGCCTGCAGGATGCAGAAGCACAAATCAATTTGAGAGATGTGAACAATGACATTGCACAAAAGATGCTTTCGCTGATGCTTTCGCTCCTTTATCAGACGGTTTTGAGTTTTGTAAAGTTTTTCTTCTCAAACAATTATTCCTTACTTTCTAACATTCTAATTTCACCTATTCAGCATTGATGAGAGGTGAATTTCGGCACTAATGGGCAATTACATTTCTTTCTTTAAGGGACAACCCAAAATGTGAAATGAGAAATGTTTGCCGTGTCTCCACCTGCCACTTCTGTTTATAACCCATGACTCCTGCCAGCCTTAAACACCCCATTAGTCTCTGCATGGAAAAAAGGTGATTGACCACTGACCATGGCCAAGTGTAGGCACTTGATAAATGTTTGAAGCATAAATGGATGGAAGAATAAATAAAGGCCTAAAGGAAGAGCTTGGGTCTCCAGTCAGGCACAAGTGATAAACAGTCTCAGATTCTAATGGTCTCAGGCATAATCTGTAAAGCGTGTCTGACCTTTGAATTATATTCTTAAATTTGATTCCCTCCATAGGCACGAGCATACTCTGTGCTCATGTTCCTAAGAGGGCAGCAGCTGCTTGTAAAGGTGGGAGTGACAGTTGCATTTAAAAATAGGCAGCTTCCCACTCTGCTGCCTTCCTGTCACTCCCCCATTGCCTGCAGCTGAATTAGCACCACCCAGGTCAACACAGGAGGCCAAGCACTAAAGACCATGGAATGTCATTTAGCCTTAACCTTGTTTTCTAAACACCTATGCAACTGTGCCTACCACTGCATTTGTAACTGATAAGAGCAAAGACAGCTGTTGTGTTAAGTTACTGACATCTCAAGGTTCCTTTCTTACAGAACTTTTTTCCTCCCCTCCCCCCCAAGGTACTTGGACTTGAACCACTGAAGTATATTTCTATCCTTTTTATCATTTTTTAAGAAAAACATTTGAGGCTAGGTCCTCCTAAATTTCTAAATTTCCCAAGCTGGTGTTAAATTTGTGCTCTTTCTTTTTCAACCTCTCAGTGTTAGGATCACTGGAATGTGTCACCACACCAGGCTTGAACTGTGTTTTAACAAATTTACCCTGTCTTCACCAAGAAAAAATCAATTATCTGCCACTAAGGTGTTTTCCCTTGCTGTTTTGAGTGTGCCCCATTAATTCCTACCTACCTATAATGTTTGATCTCAGTACAAGAGTCAGTTTTCAGGAGAAATTTCTCTTCTTCATTAGTCCACTTCTACATTTACCTTAATATTACCTCTCTTTTTTGTGCTCATCCAGGAAAAACATTACCATTTGTGCCCCCTTCCTTCAGATCACTCATGAGGCATAAATTTTAGTGCACTTGGGAAAAGCAGGTGTCAACCAGGAGGCCAGAGGAGAAGTGCAGGTGAACAAATATCCTTTCAGACTCCCAGAGGTAACCTGGGGAATGACTGATAATGCAACCAGGTAGAGATAAATTAGAGGGCACATAACGCCTTCCCTCTGTCAGTGAGCTTCAACAGCTTTGAAAATTTCATTTTACCAGTGTTTGCTGGATGAACGATTTCATTCTATGATGGGTTAGGGTTACTCACACGTACAGCACAACGGTTATTTCTTTGATTCCCACTGCGTAAAGCCAAGTTGCAAAGCCTTATTACGAGTGCTCTGACTTCATTCTGCCCAGGTAGACACCAAATTCTCCTGTTTGCTGATCCCTCATGGTATTAATGAGAGTCACATATGTAAGCAGGTACACAGGCCTGGCTGGGTCTCACTTTATGGACATAAACTTTCTCCTGTGGAGAAGCAAAGCCAGTGACCAGCTGCCTGGACAATCCACCGTCTTCCAGCTTCCCTGTAGCATTTTCATGCCATGTTCTCACAATCTCTTCATGTTCCTTCTTTTCCACTTCACCGTGGAGACATGGATTAAAGAATTTTAGAATATTTACTGATGCAAATGGAATAGATATAGCACTAAAAATCTTCAAACAGGGAAACAAAAGTTATGAGGGCCGGAGGGTTAGCTCAGTGGTTCCGGCACCTGCCTCGTAAGCATAAGGACCTGAGTTCGATCCCCGGTTACCACATATAATGCTGGGCGTGGTGGCTCACGCCTGTAATCCCAGCACTCGGGAGGCAGAGACAGGAGGATTGCTGAGTTCG
>PVIC010040492.1:6197-16729 GCA_004025085.1 Thryonomys swinderianus
CCTGCCAAAGACTAAAGCCAGACCTCTTATCATTCATTAAACTAAAATCAAAGTGGATTAGAGACCTAAATATTAAAACAGAAACACTAAAACTGCTCCAAACAAGTTTGGTACAACTCTGGGAGACAGTGGCCTAGGGACAGACTTTATGAACAAAACCTCTATAGCATGATAACTAGCAGAAGAAATGAACAGATGGGATCTCATCCTATTAAAAGTTTCGCACAGCAAAAGAAACCAACAACAGAGCTGAAAGACAACCAACAATATGGGAAAAAAATCTTTGCCAGCTGTTTCTCAGACAAAGGGCTACTATCTAGAATAAAAATTAAAAAAAAAACTTAAAACATCAGCCCCTCAAATTAAAGACCATAATCAAAAATGGGACTCTGAAATGAATGGATACTTTTCAGAGGAAGAAGTAAAAGCAGTCAAGAAGCATATGAAGAAATGCTTAACACCACTGGTCATTCGAGAGATGTAGATGAAAACAATACTGAGATTGCGTGTCACTCCACAAAGAATGGCTGCTATTGCAAAATTAACCAGCAATAAATGCTGGGGCAGCTGTGGAGAGAAAGAAACCCATCTCCACTGTTAGAATGTACACTGGTACAACCACCATGGAGATCAGTATGGAGATTTCTCAAAAAACTAGGATTAGAGGTCCCATTTGATTGTGCTATTTCCTTGCTAGGTATATACATGAAAAAATTAAAAGAATCATACTACAGTGACTTATGTGCACCCATGTTTACAGCAGCTCAGTTTGTGGTAGCCAAATCTTGGAAACAAACCAAATGCTCATCAACTGAAGACTGGTTAAAGATGTGGGTTTTTTTATAAAATTGAGTACAAGTCTGCCATAAAGATTGATAAGTTTGGGTCATTTATACTCAAATGGATCTACCAATAGGACATACTCCTAAGTGAGAAAATAGGTCACAGGGTGTGTAAAAACTATATCTTTTCTCTGGCATGAGAAACTGAAGATGTTAATGGGTCATAGAATGTATGATAGATATTGTGAAGTAAAAAATATTCAAAGGGAAAGGGGGAATTAGAGGTAAATAAGGAGAAAGACAAAATGTGATGGTAAAAAAGGAAACAAAGCTTATGTATATAGTGGCGGGGAGGTTGTAGGATGGGCAGAAGAACAGGAAAAAATGAGAATTAAGTCATGTCATATATGGGTACAAATTCTCAAAGTTGAGTGTGATCATGATGTACATAAAAAATGTACCAATAAAGGGCTTGAGGTTTAGCTCAGTGGTTCTGGCACCTGCCTAGCAAGCACAAGGTCAATGGATCAACCCCAGTAATCACACACAATCCCAGGCATGGTGACTCGGGCCCACTGGCAATCAATACCACATACCACAATGCCAGGTGTGGTGGCTCATGCCTGTAATCCCAGGACCCAGGAGGCAGAGGCAGGAGGACTGCTTGGTTCGAGGCTTGCCTGGGCTACATAGTGAGCTCAGGGCCAGCCTGAACTACAAAGAGAGACCCTGTCTCAAAAAAAAAAAAATGTACAAATAAAGATTCAAATCTTAAAAAAATAAAAATGTAAGCTGCTATGAAAACCCTGATTCCATACAAAATTCTATGGATATCACCAATTAATCTATTATGTACTTGTCAATTAAGAAAAGCAAGTACTATACATAAAACTAACAAAACAGCATTGCCAATCTCACCTTCACTTGCAGGTGAATGCTTTTGTACCTGAGTTTTCATCTATCATCTGTCCAACCAAAAACTTAAGGGTCATAATTTAATCATCTTTTCCTCAACAATATTCACACTACAGTGTTATCACTCATCTACGTGTCTCACCTTAATATAGGTTGCATTTCACCATTATACCTCTAACACCTATGCTTGGGAAGTAATAAATGTTGACTGAGTGTAAGATCCAAGGGCATAAGGAAGTAGTTGTTTCAGCTGTTTCAAGTGAGTTCTCAATGCTAATTGGTTTGGGTTATGTGGTTACCCGAAGTGTGAATAAATATGTCCCAAGCTATATTTTAGCAATATGAAATGCTGTAAGTATAGTCTCCTTGCCTTTCATTTTGATAAAATCAACTTGTTCTTTTTAGACACTGTAAATATTATAATCTGTTTTCATTCACTACAGAGGAAATAAGCATTACACATGGAGACAATGAACCTTAGCAGTGGTTTAAGAGTCTAAAGAATATTACTTCTGTTTAGAAATGTGGGTTGGTATGTTATCCAGGAATTTAAATGATACACAGATGGTTCACTTCCAAACTAAGAGCAGTCATCTGCTCTAAAGAATACACTTCTGTAAATAAATGTTCTGTCATGTTCTCTCCAATGTGACATAATATAATCATACCCTATATAATGTTGCTCTACTTTTAATAAACATAAAAAAAAGAAAATCACGTTTTACTCCCCAACAATACTACCTTCTTTATACTTAAAATCCAGTAAATAAAAGATAAACCTATAAATATTCAGATTTAGAGTTAACTTCAATTTTGTTTCAATAGTTTTATCAACCTCTAAGTAGGCATAATATCAAATAGAATAATAACAGCTTATTTCACTTCCAAATTGAAAGAGTAGAATAAAGAATTATCTAAATTTGATTTTTCATTTAGTTTTCATGGTAAATATTTTAAGTATACAAATTAAATGATTATTGGGTAGTCCAACTATAAACACCTTTCCTCCTTCCTCTACTTTCTATCTCTGCTTTAAATTTTATTTACCTAAGTTTTTTTAGATACTTCACTTACTTTGACAAAGAGGCTATGTAAATCAGTAATAGTAATTCCATTTCTTATCCATGCTATTTTTATATATAAGCATATAATAAAGATAAGGAAAGTCATTTTATAGTAACAAATGAGTCAATTTATCGAGAACATAATAAACAATGTTTATGCAGGTAAGAACAGGATCTCAAAACATATGAATCAAAACTTGATATAACTTCACAGCACAGAAAAGTATGATAAATCCACAACTATATTCCATATAGCTAGCTCTATCATAACTGATAGAATAGAGAAAATTCATAAAGATATGAGGGAAGTACACTATTAATCAACTTAATTGATCTCTTCATGTTTATGTAGCACTCCACTAAGGAAAAACAGAATACTCTTTCCACAACTAGCATCCACAACTAGAATGGACTATAATCTAGAGAAAAACAAAACACAAATTATCATTATAAGGAATATATGACATCATCACATATTCTTTTTTTCCTCTTTTCTTCTAGTATTCAGAATTAAATGGGGCCTTTTCACTGAGCTATATCCTCAATACACTGTTTAATTTTTTTTTTTTTGAGACAGAGTCTCACTAAATTCCTCAGGTTGGGCTGAAATTCATGATCCTCCTGCCTCAGTCTCTCCAAGAATGCTGGGATTACAGTATGTGCCACATTGCTCTTCAATGACAAATTCTTAAAAGTTAAAAGGGAAATGAGGGAATATTATGAACAATTCAATGTCAATCATCTTGACAACATTAATGAAATGGACAAATTGATTGAAAGGCAAAAGCTACCAAAGCTTTCATAAGAAAAAATGCCTAGGAAAAATAGCTTATCTCTATTTTAAAAAAATTAAAAGTTAAATATGTTCCCACAAAAAAAAACTGATCCAGATAGTTTTGCCAATAAATGCTAAAAACATTTACAGAAGAAATATAGCCCCAATTTAGAAAACACTTCTAGAAATTTGAAAAGAAAATACTATTTAATTTATTCTGAAGAAATAAAGTGCTATCCTGACAGGCCCCCCCCCAAAAAAATGAAGATGTCACAAGAAAAAATAACTACAGACAACAATCACCCTTCTACACTTTTGTCCCTAACTGGAGAAGATTGAATGTAACTATATACATTTACACACACACACACATACACACACACACACACACACACACACAGAGCAAGTGGGGTTTATTCTAGTATGCAAGGCCAAAAACAAATGAATATGATTCATCCTATTTAATGAAAAATAAAAATTATGTAATCATCTCCATAGATGGACAGAAAGCATTTAATATGATCAAACATCTATTCCTTATTTTAAAATACACATACTCTCATAAATACTAGAAATAAAAATACATCCCTCAATGAGAAAAGGAGTACCTATCACAAAATCTGTACATAATATCACATCAGTGCTGAAAAAAAAATTGAATACACTCCCCTCAGCTCAGGAATACAGCAAGATGTCAGCACTATTTTTGTTCAATATTAGAACTGGAAATACCAGCATAATAATGCAAGGAAAAAAAATAAAAAATATCTATTAGAAAGGAAAAAAATATTTTTAGATGATATGTTCATTTAAGCAGAAAATACATCAAAACATACATATCATATCTAAACTAAAAATTAAGAATTACCAAAATTTTTTTTAAATTTCAGAGAATATTTATTTTTAGAGTCTTACTTGTAATGGTAGTTCAAAAGCCTATAAGCATGTGAGACCTCCTCAAATTGGAGTCTTACATGTGTTTTTATTAAATATTAAATAACCCCAAATAAAATATTTTTAAAACAAAATACAAATGAATCTGTTAAGCATTACAAAGACTTTGGGGAGAAAATATTCTAAAATATCTTCCTTATTATTTCCTTTATCAGGCATACTAACTCAAGGCTTCATCTCAAAACCATAGATTTTATTTTGATACTTGTATGTGTAGGTAGACAGATATAGATTACTTATTAACTTAAATGACAAAAGCCATTTCATTAATTTTCTCATATAAGCCAGAGTGGTTTGTAAAAATGTATTCAAATCCTTCATTATACAATATATTTTTAAACATTATTTAACTTCTTTATGCCAATGACTGTCCAAAGATGGTTTTAATCGCATCTCATCAACATTAAATATTTATAGTAGATTTAGGCAAGTAATTATTTACTTTTTCACTGAACACTAAGGAATTGATATTAACTGTGTGACAAACACAAGGTACTACAGATGTAACAGTATACATAATTCACACTCTAGTAAGAGATAAATGCCAAAAACAAACAAAACAAAAATAAATAAACTTTCATTTTGGAAAATGCTTTTGCTTGCTATCAAGATAGCAAAAAACATAACTGCAAGCAAGGCACTGGAAAAGGGAAATTAATATGTGAACCACAGGGAATTTTTAAAGCAGTGAAGATATTTTTTTGTATACTATAGTTATAGGTACATGACATTATGCTTTTATCAACAACCATTCTGCATTTGTTACTCTCCCATCACTCAGGCATATCAAACACTCATAAGTTGAAGAAAGAGTTTATTTTAGCTCATCATTTCAAAGGGTTCAGTCCATGTTAGCCTGGCTCTAAGACACTAATAGCAAGGTGGGAGTGCATGAGAGAAAAAGCTGCTGAAACACTCACAGCCAGGAAACAGGAAGTAAGGAGAGAAGTCTGGGATAGGACTACACCTTTCCAGGTCATGTCTCCATTGACCTAATTCTTCCACCAAGATCTCAACTCTTATCACCACATTCAGCTGTGAATTCATCACTGGATTAATTCACCAGTGACTATAACATCCTATAGTCCAATTACTTCAAAAGCCCCACCTTTGAAAAAAATTAGACCTTGAGGGTACATTTTAGATACAAACTAATACACTCTGATACAGAGTGCACCCTGATGTAAACTATGGGCTTTAGTTAATAATAATGAATGAATAGCAGTTCATCAATTGTAACAAATTTATCACAGTAACGCAAGATGCTAATAATATGGGAAGAGGGGGTTATTACAAGAACTCTGTGCTTTATTCTCAAATTACCCAGACACCTAAAGCTGTTCTAAAAAATTAATAAAGCCTGTTTCTCAAAAGTGTGTTTGCAACTGAAAAAAGAAGATAGATCATATATCAAGGTTTAAGGAAAGAGGAAACACACAAATTTTAATGAAACACATAAATCATAATTAGTACCTTTTCTGTAACCAAATTAAGTTTATGTGCAGAAAAGCATTAAAATTAATCACTCCAACAATTTCCATTTAACTCATTTAAAAAAACTAACAGCTACTTATTATACACTACAGTATCAATAGCCATTAATAATGACGGTAATTCCCAAATGCACTACCCAATCTCTATTATTCATGAAAAGATGAAATGAAAGGGGGAACCAATTCCTTCTCGAAAACCATAACACAGTATAATATAGTCATATGATTTCACTCATACAACAGTACTTATACAACACTACTTTCAAAGAGTCATGTCCTAAATCCCAGTGTAGTTATCCAGGTATTCCACTTAAAAAGTACAAAAAGAAACTGTCCTTCACTACATTTGTTATCATCATCATCAAATTTTCAGCAAGTGTAAAAACAAAAGGCCAGTTACCAAAGACAGTAAATTAAAAGGGCAGTAATGATCTATGTCCTTTTTTGGATCACTGAATCTTACAAATGACACCCTCATGCTCCCTGCAGTTTACATAAAAGAGAAAAATATACTCACTTCACTTAGACTACCAGTATCCTGTTCTGTTTTGGGGATTTTGTTATTGTTTTGTTTTGCATCCAAACATCTCAAAAAGATCAGTAAAGAATTTGCTTTAGAATTTGTTTTGGTGTGTGGAAAAATATCCAATAGTTTTCTAATTTATTTTTTTTTCTTTGGTTGGTTTTTTCTTGTTGCTTGGTTTGGTTTGGTTCGGTTCGGTTCGGTTCGGTTCGGTTTGGTTTGGTTTGGACACAGGGTCTCACTTTGTAGTTAGTTCAGGCTGGCCCTGAGCTCACAATGTACCCCAGGCAAGCCTCAAACTCAGCAATCCTCCTGCCTCTGCCTCCAGAGTGCTGGGATTGTAGGCGTGAGCCACCACACCCAGCAGTTTTCTAATTTTTAATTTAACTTTTCCAAAGATAAACATTTCATATTATTCTTAACAAAAAGATTAACAGATACAGCAAAAAATTAAACTATACTTATAAGAAAAAGTTTATGGCCCATAATTATACCACTAATAAATTTACAGGAAAACTAGAAGTTTTAAATTAAAACATCAAAAAGTAAAAAGACCCAGGTATTCACACTTACACTATAACTCTAAGTAAAATAAACTTAAAGCTCCTTGATTTCCAAACAAGGAAGAGCATGGACATTTGGAATGAACAATTCATTGAAGCTTTTTAGAACTAGCTTTAACTGGTAACACATAGTATTCAATTACAATATACTTATTCATCCAACTTATGATAGACACTTGAGTTGATCTCAGATTCCATAATTATGAATCACTGCTCAACAGATGTTAGTTTCTCCTGTTTCCTACCAATTGGTATAATTTCTCTAATATACACTTAAAGAATGGACTGATGAATTTCAAAATGTGCACATGTTCAGTCTTAATAAAAGGTGTCAAACTTTTTTAAAATGGTATTACTACGGGCCTTCCTATCAACAATAGCTAAAATTAATTTCCTCACATTTTTTGTGTCAACAAAGGAAAGTTTATCAAGTATCCTGAAAATGTCTAAAGAAACTTTAAAGTGTAACAAATCATACACGAACAAATACTTACTGACTACCTACTTAATGGTACCTTACATGTGGTAGTACTCAGTAATCAAAAGCATTTGCTTAACCTTCGCTTAGGGCAAGGAAATCACAGATACTTCCTCTGATGAAGAGTCTCTTATTATAAGCAATGGAAACCTACAAGGAAAAAAGAGCATTCAGAGCATTGGAAAGCTAGAGTAAGGCTATGGAGTCAGAGAAGTGCAACCCAATCAATCACATAACTGAAGCTCATAAGTGTACATGCATACATACATGCATGCAACCATATGTGCTAACATGCATGCAATACAAACAATTTAAGACTAAGAAAGAGAAAGTGTAATCAATGTGTGAAAAAATAGTTATGTTTTCTGGCTCTAATATTCTTGAATTTTTGGTTGAGTTAGCTTTTGTTTTTTAGTGACTTTTTTCTCTAACAGTCTTAATAGGAAATTAAGAAAAGTTACAAATAGTTTTACTAGACCATACAACTGTACCTATGACAATTTTTCTATTGTCTATGTAATCAACTGAGAATAATTGAAACTAGAAACAATAAACTCAGGTATGTTCACAAAGTTGTAAACTCTTCCTTGCCCACTGAAATTTAAGTCTTCCCACCTTTTTCACAAACCTTCACATCCTCCAACATTGCCTGAAGCCATGTTTATATTATTGTATTTGTTGGACTTTCAAGATATTTTTAATTAAAAAATATTTGTCTTAAGTTACACATATATCACATTGCAAGAAACATACAAGGATAGCCACTTGAAAAAAAAAAACAAGCACATTACAAAGAAAAAAAAACAACTAGAAAGAGATGCTGAAAAGGTTGGAGTCTATCCAACAAAAATTTGTTTGCTTTACCATTTTATCAAGAACTGGGTCTAATATGAGTAAAAAGAAACAAGATCATTAATATCATGAATTAATGAAAATTTAGTCCATTTCAAGTTAATATATCCTGTCTACGGCTATACCACCCTGAACATGCCCAATCTCATCTGAAAGTCAATAACCTAAGCCAACATTTAAGTATTGTTCAGATTTGTTCAAACAGTAGAGTATAACTTTCCATTCTACCCTACTAAATAACATTCACTTCTAACTATATTAGCCTATGCTACCAAATTCAACTCTATTAAAAAAAAAACAGTAGAAAGAACTCAGGATAAAAAGAGAAAAGGTCATGAAAGGAAAAGTAAAGTCCCAAATGCCAAAATGCCAGTGCCACAAAACCTAGAGGCTGTAAATCTTGATTAGTCCATAGAAAGGCTGGCTATGGAGACTGAGTGGCGACACCCACAGAGCAAATTAACCTGAAATGAATGGAGTCCTTGGTATTTTGTATTAATTGAAGTATATTTATGAATCTGGCACTTCAACTGGTTAGTTCACACTAATTGAATGTGTGTTAAATATTATCCTCAGACACATAACTAAAATGTTTAGCAACCTATAAACAGTGCCTGAATATTGAATTCTTTGCCTTAAGTCAAAAGGAAACAGATTACCTTGTTAGGGGTTTAAGAAAGTAAACAGGAGTTGGAAAATCTCCAAACTGTTCACTCAGTGTTGCTTTCTACCAGGCTGTATTGTTAATACATATATCACTAAAGATTTTCAATCTTTTTTATTTATACTTCTACATGTATACTTAAAAAGGATGTAATAGTCCAATTCTTAATCACTCCTAACTCTACAATTTCCATTTCTTATATTAGTGTGTCTCTATTCATTATTATTTGCATCGTAAATTACTTAAGAATCAGATTTCAAACTATGCCTATGCAGATTCCAAACTGTGCCAAACTATGCCTAACTATGCCTATTTAGTAATTAAAACCAGTCTCTCTAAATGTAGTGCTTTCTCCAGCACTTCTAAATACACTAGCTTAGACATCATAGGATTTCTACTTGTTAATAATTTTAACAGCAAAAATGTAAAATAAATTTCATCCACATTCTAATGATTCAATCAATGAATCTCCTTCTCCTACAAGTATATGTATATAGAGCAATAGAAATAAAAGTAAAGCAAAGCAAAATCCCTAATACATCAACATACATCCGTTTTTAGAAAAAACTAAATATTCTTCTAAAAAGAACAGAACACAGTGCACTACATATTTCACTAGAAAATTAACGATATAATTGTGTTAATTATTATATTTGAACTTTTATTTTTAATGACAGGATGAATATCAACTGTTAAATGGAAAATAATATTTCATGAAAATAAACCAATGTAAATATCTAATGCAAATTTTGTATGTAAAAGAGATGTATACTTAGGTAAAATAGTCTAACCTAAAGAGACAGCTACAGAAGTACTGAGACTTCTGATAATGATGTGGATTATAATTATTTCAAAATGGGAAAGATACATATTGATCTTGGAATGAAAGTACTGTTTCTGCTGTGCTTTAAAAGAATCAAAGCATATCATTTGTATAACTGTTTTAATTTAAAGGAAAGTTTCTTATGATAAAAGCAGAATAGTTAAACAAGTACCTGAAATGGTCATACTTCACCTGGCACCAGGGCTCTCACCCTTTTGGCACCATGATCCCTAAGGAGGCTGATGTAATATCCTCGAAATTCCCAAGAGTGTAGGTAGCTATTGCTGTTAGCTGTGGTTTACCCCTTAGCTTTTCCACCAACAAAGCACACACCACTGAATTCAGAACAAATTATGTCAGTGAAGAGGTAACTCTTATGCTTTCCTTACTGCAAGTAAAAATGTACAGGAGTGTGGTATTTTCTAAGTATCAATACAATACAGTTTCTTTTTTTTTTTTTTTTTTTTTTTTTGCTTTTTGGAGACAGGGTCTCGCTTTGTAGTTCAGGCTGGCCCTGAGCTCACTATGGCGCCCAGGCAAGCCGCCGCGAACTCAGCAATCCTCCTGTCCTGTCTCTGCCTCCCGAGTGCTGGGATTACAGGCGTGAGCCACCACGCCCAGCATTATATGTGGTAACCGGGGATCG
>PVIC010040493.1:0-16643 GCA_004025085.1 Thryonomys swinderianus
TTTTGCTTTTTGGAGACAGGGTCTCGCTTTGTAGTTCAGGCTGGCCCTAAGCTCACTATGGTGCCCAGGCAAGCCGCCGCGAACTCAGCAATCCTCCTGTCTCTGCCTCCCGAGTGCTGGGATTACAGGCGTGAGCCACCACGCCCAGCATTCTATGTGGTAACCGGGGATCGAACTCAGGTCCTTGCGCTTACGAGGCAGGCACCAGAACCACTGAGCTAACCCTCCGGCCCCAAGAAAAGACTTTTGATAAACCCCAATGCCCCTTTATCATAATCCAGAGGAAAACAGGTTTATAAGGACCATATGCAAATTTGGTAAGAATTATTTATGATAAACCGACAGTCAGCACAATATTAAATGGGGAAATAATAGAAGAATTTACCTTAAAATCAGAAACAGGACAAAGATGTCCTGTCATGACACTGTCATCACTTATATTCAACATAATACTTGAAACATTAGCCAGAGGAATCATGCCAGAGGAAGAAATGAAAGAGATACATATAAGAAAGGAAAAAGTCAAATTATCATTATTTGTAGATGACACTATATCTTAAAAAAAGATCCAAGGGGGACTGGTACCACACCAACCTTGGATGCACAAGGGCCCGAGTTTGATCCCCGCTACTGGGGGAAAAAAAAAAAAAGATTGAAAGAACTCCACACAAAATGTTTAAAATTAAAAGTCAATTTCAGCAACATAACAGGATATGACAGTAATATATAAAAATCATTAGCACCAGCAATGAACTCCTTATGAGAAGGAAATTATGAAAATAATAGCATTAATAGTAGCTTCAAGAAAAATAAAATACCTAGGAATTAACATAAACAAGGACATGAAAGACAGCTACCAAAAAAAAAAAAAAGAAGAGAGAAAAGAAAAGAAGAGAAAAAAAAAAAAACTACAGCACTCTGAAAAAGGAGATTGAAGAGGATATCAGAAATGGAAAGATATCCCTTGCTCCAGGATAGGCAGGACTGATATTGTCAAAATGGGCATACTCCTAAAACTGTTATATAGATGAGATGCAATTCTACTCAAAATACTGAGAGCATACTTTAGCATATTTTAGTCTTTGCTGTGATGTTACCTTTCCATGTGGTCTAGTAACCTTTGGAACTGGCCTGTGTGAGGGTTTAGAGATACTGGTTGAAAAAGCATCTCTGGAATGCTGTGAGTCAAGTTTAGTGGGAGGAGTTTCTGGTCAAAGTTCAGAA
Organism: Thryonomys swinderianus; assembly: GCA_004025085.1. Lineage (NCBI taxonomy): Eukaryota > Metazoa > Chordata > Mammalia > Rodentia > Thryonomyidae > Thryonomys > Thryonomys swinderianus. The sequence continues at coordinate 1,225 of PVIC010040493.1, forward strand.
GACCAGACTACTGATAGAAATGTAGATGATAAAGATCAGGCTCAAGAGTCTTCAGTTAGGAACAAGCACTGCAAGAAGATGTGTTATGCTTTGGCAGAAAATTTGTCTGCATTTTGCCATATCCAAAGACTTTGCTTGGTCATGAGATTAAATGGGGTAGACTAGCCTTGCTGAAGAAATTATTAAGCAGTGTATTTTTGGAGTTGTGGAATTACTACTGTTGGTGGCTATTATCTGGATCTGTGTTGAGAAGAGGAAAGAGCCCAGCAGAATGATCTAAAACATTTTGAATTTGGTCACAAAGAAGCTGTGGAAAAGTTGTGGACTTCAAAGACAGAGTATAGGAGAATTTAGTTGCTAAGAAAGAACAAGACGATAGAAAAGACAATAACCAGCAGGACTCCACACTGTGCAGCCTCAAAATTGCAAAGCTGAAAGTATTTGGTTTCAGAAGAGAACCCCTGAGCATCATGTTCTAGAATGGCTGTTGCCTAGAGAATTTATTCCTTTACATTGGGATCATAGTGCTCAGCAATATAGCAATCTAACATCACAGCCAAGAGAGGAGAAAGCCTGCTGACAACTAGGTGTCATCCACATGGTGCTGGTTTTAGGTCCATTCAGAATGCAAGAGTTGTGGGTTCAGGACCTCTTTCACTCTTTTCAGAAGAAGGCAAGGGAGGCCAACCAGTGCCCCTGAGAGGGCAGTGTGTGAGGCCAAAAATAGAAAGTTGCAGAAGCCAGGACCATGGATTGTCTGAGGAAAGCTGTAGGGAGTGAGCAAATACAGCTTGAGAGAAACCATGGAAACCACAACCCGTAGCATTGTTGTAGAAGTGGAGATACCAAGCTTTTTGGAGTTCATATCTTACAGTAGATTGCATCAGAGTCTTGATGTGGAAATACAGGACTTAATATTTTCCCTGCTAGATTTTGAATTTGCTTTGGTCCCATTTCTTTCAATTTCTCTTTTTACTATAGGAATGTTTTATCTTCAACACTTGTGTTTTGGAAGTATTGACTATCTTTTCATTTGCATAGGTTTTGACAGGTAACAGTTTGCCTTACAGCTCAAAGGAGACCTTGGAGTTGGACTTTTCAGCAATGGTGAAACTGCTAGGACTTTGGCAACTTTTAGAGATAGACTAAGTGATTTTTGCATAAATGGCTGTGTATGAGTCTTTTGGGGGCCAGGGGTAAAATGTTATGGCTTTTTATCCAGATTTCCACCCAAAGTCTCCTACTGTCATAGGTGGTAAATTTCAAAGGGGCTTGATTAGGAATATGATGCTAGGATTAAAATGTGATATTGTCATTAAAGGTGTGACTCTGGGATTAAGGGTGCCCCATCCTGATTGTGGGTCCTGTAAATGAATAAACTAAAAGTCTTGGTGGAATATAAAAGAATGAGAAGCCAGCCCTTTTGTAGCTTTTGATGCTGGCTGCTTTCCTGTCTTTTGCCTGCTTGCCATAAATTATATCTCCTCTGTGTTGTCCCCTTCCTCCCTCACCATGCCACTCTGTCTTGCAGCTAGCTAACTGTGAACCGACACCTTTACAAATCATGATCTGAAATAAACCTGTCCTTTGCGTGTCAGGCATTTACTGTTAACAACAAGAAAAGTAACTAAAAAGTGGATTATAGTGAAAAAGAAACAAACTTCTTTACATACATATTCTAGTTCCTCATGTTGATTTTTAAATGCATGTACTACAAATGTGTAGTAATGAAATAAAATTAAAAGAAATAATAGAATAATTAGGAAATAACCTAAATAAAGTGAAACACCTCTAAAATGAAAACTGCACACTGCCATAAGTAAAGGTAAACTTGATACATTTTTATGTAAATGGTACACCTTGAGTACATAATTTTAAATGGCATTAATCAGAAACAAATGTTTAAATATCGGATTGTTTCTCTTGCATAAGAAACCCACAGAATACATAAGGACTAAAATGAATGATAGATAATGGCAAGTAGGAAGAAAATGTTGAAATAGAAGAACGAGGGAGTGGAAGGGGGGAAGAGAGCAGAGGAATGAGTGTGAATTATTATTGTTATTATTTTTTGCGATAGCAGGGATCAAACTCGGGCCCTTGTGCATCCAAGGTTAATGCAATACCACTTGAGCTAAATCCCCAGCCCATGAAAAAATATTTTAAATGGAAGAAAAACAATAGAAACAAAGTTTTATAAAGGGAGTGGGGAAAGATTGATGGGAAGGGAGCAGAATGGTTAAAAAAAAAAAGAATTAAGATATGTTTTGTTTTGGTACAAATTCCCAGTGATGAATGTGATCACTATGTTTAAATTACATGTATAAAACTTAATTAACAAAATAATAAATGAAAGCTTTGAAACAAGGAAAAAGAATAAACTGGCACAAAAAAGAAAGATAAAACTACAGAAGTCAGAAAATAGATTGAAAAAGACGTCAGAAAATATATTCTGGATAAGCAGGATCAATATAGTCAAAATTTCTGTACTTCCTAAACTTATGTAGACTTAATGGAATCCCAGTTCAGAATATCAATAGCATTCCTCACAGAAATATAGACAATCTTCCTGAAATTCATGCACAAACAAAAGAAAGCTAGAATGACAAAGGGAATTTGGGGCAACAAGGGAAAGGTAGGGGTCATAACAATCGTGCACTGCTAAAAAGCCTCAGTGATCAAAACAACATGGCACTGACAAAACAAAACAAGAACAACAATAAAGACTTGGAGATCATTGAGGTGAACAGAAGATGTAGAACCAATGTCAGCCACATTCAGCTACTTTTGTTTGATGCCTAATACTTTTGGTGGAGGAATGACAGCCTCTTTATGAAATGTTGCTCAATCTGTAGATGTAAATGAATTCTAGAATCTAGAATGTATGATAGATTTTGTGAAATAGGAAATATTCAAAGGGAAAGGGATAGGGGAAAGTAATGAGGGTAAAGAGTAAGTATGATTTAAAAAACAGAAAAAGAAAGCATATGTATATAGGGGGTTCAGGGTTGTAGGGTGGGTAGGGATATGGATAAAAATGAGAATTAACTCGTGCCATACATTGGTACAAATTTCCCAATGTTGAGTGTGATCGTGAGGTGCAAATAAGTTGTACCAATAAATAATTCATTTAAAAAAATGTTGCTGAGAAAACCAGCTATCCACATGCTGAAGGTTGAACCTGGCACCATGTCTCTTCTATACATGAGTAAAATCAAAGTAAAAAATCTAAATATTAAAACCAACACAGTCTAACACAAAACCACCAACAGCATGAAGAGACAACCTATAGAGTGGGGAAAAATTTTCCATCTACTTCTCATTGGACCAATATCTAGTATATAAAGAACTCAAAAAAATCAGAAATCCTCAATCTAAACACACAATAAAAAATGGTCTTCTGAAATGAATAGTCATTTCTTAGATAACTATATGAAAAAATGTTCAACATCACTTGCCATTTGAGAAGTGCAAATTAAAATAATAATGAAGTTCCATTTTATTCCAGAAAGAATGTCTCTTATCAACAAATCACCCAATGACAAATGTTGGACATGATGTTGGGGGAAAAGGACACCTTTATAAGTTGGAGTATTAAGTGCTGCAAGCATTTTGGAAATCAGTACTAAAGATCCTTAAAAAAATTTTTTTAAAAGGGAAATTGCACTTGGTCCAACTATTCCCATTCTAGGTATCTTCCTGAGTTAAAGATATCACAGTTTATAGCAGCACAATTCATAACAGCTAATTCTTGGAAGAAGCCTATAAATCCAACTGATAAATGGGTAATGAAAATGTACTATTTTTATAAAACAGAGAAATAGTCTGGCATTAAAATAAAATTGAATCATTTGTAGGAAAATGGACGCACCGTCAGATCATAATTTTACCTGAAGTAACATACATGCTTGAATATTGCAAGGTTTCTCATATATGAGGAGTTCAATGCATAAAGTCCAAAAAAAGACAAGCAAAAGAAAAAGAGGAAATAATGATTGTAATCCTTTCATGGACAATATATTTAAAAGAATAACTTGATTTAATATGTGTTTCTTGTGTTTTATGTTTCTTGGCTTGTTAGTCTGACAGGTAATCTATATCATAATTAACTTGATAGTTACTTACAAAAGAAATAAATCTGCAAAAGGAAAACAAAAAAGGAAGAAGTCAACTCAATGAAATGTATAGGAAATTTATAAATAATGTATTTGAGTTAGAAATTGTAGGCGCAAGTGGTGTTACACACCTACTTGTAATCTTAGCACTTTAGGAGAGGCAAGAGAGTTCAATCTGAGCCTTTTAGTGAAATCCTATCTCAAAATTTTAAAAAGTAAAAAATGGCTGGGATGTACCACAATATAAGGACACTGGATTTAATCCTTGATGCTGAAAAATAAAGCTGAAAAAATATAACTACCACTTGATTCTTCAATTCCACTATTGAATATATATCCAAAGGTGATGATGCTATTAAGTGAAATGAATATTAATGTTATCATGTTTGTTATAGTACTATTCATAAAAGCCAATATATGATATCAACCAAAGTGTCCCTCAGTGAATAAATGGATTAAAAAAAAAACTATTCAGTTTTTAGAAAGAAGGAAATCCTGCCATTTGTGACAACATGGATGATGCTAGATGACACAATACTAAGTGAAATACATCATTATATTGTGCAGCCAATTATTCTATGTGTCATTGTTGTTTTATTGCCCATATGTATACCTTATTTTTTTTTTCTAAGAAATGAGGACTGTATATGTGGCCTTCACAATTACCTATATCCCCAGGAATTTATTTATTTTTATATCAGTGTCTCACTAAGTCACTAAACTGCTTGGACTGTGTTCAGATTTGTAATCCTGCTTTGGTCTCTAGTGCGCTGGGATCACATGTGTGTAATATCAACCTGATTTATGTTCACTGTTTTAATTGCTTTTACTTTTTAATTTCTTTCCAAGCTTTCATCTGGAATAAACTCTTTTTGCTCTAAAAACACCCTTTAACATGTCTATATGTGTGTGTGTGATGTGTGTGTGTGTGTGTGTGTGTGTATTGAAAATAAAAATCAGGGTCTTGTGCATTCTAGGCAAGCACTTGACCAGTGATAATTTTTAATTTTTGATTGCAAGTATGTGTTTCATCTTCATGTTTGAAGAATATTTACTGAGTATAGAATTCTAAGTTAGCAGTTTTTTTTTTTCTTTCAGAATTTTGAAGATCCATTTTATTGCCTACTGGCTTTCATTTTATCTTCTGGGAAATAACTGAAATTTTTTTATTTGCTTCTCTGAAAGAAATTTCCTTTTATCCTTGCTGTTTAAAGTTTTTTTCTGTCTTTGAATTTTAGCCATTTTGGCATGATGTATTTAGGAGCTGTTTTATGTTCCAGTGAAGACATTGGAATACATAATACTTGAATCTGAGGCTTATTGTTTTTTGCCAGTTTTGAAAAATTCTCAGCAATCGTCTCTTTAATTATTGTTTATGCCTTATTTGCTCTCTGTTTAATGATTCAATTACAACCTTCTGCTAGTCCACTTGGGCTGCTTTCACAAAGAACACAAACTCAGTGGCTTATCAACAATAGAAATTTGTTGCTCACTTTTCTGGAGGTGAGGAATTCTAAGATCACAGTACTGATAGATTCAGAGTCTGGTGAGGCTTCACTTTCTGGTTCACCTTTTTGTTGTGTCTTCACATGGTTGAAAGAATGAATGGACCCATTTTGTAAGGAAACTAAACTCATCTCCTCATGATGTAATCACCCCAAAATGCTCCACCCCCCCCATGGCACTCCTCAAACATATAACTAGGTATTAGCATTTGAATTTGGGGGGGCCCACACAGTCAGGTCATGGCAAACTTTTAGCTATTTTCTCAGTATTGTTTATGTCTTTCATATACTTTTCTCTATAGTGTTATTTTTAAAATCTTGTCATCTGGATTTTTTCTGTCATAGCTTCTGTTTTCTCTGTCTATCTAATCTATTCATCCCTTGAATTTTCAAAATCACTTATGGGGGCCGGAGGGTTAGCTCAGTGGTTCTGGCGCCTGCCTCAAAATCACTTATGACATACTCTTTTATTTCTAAGCATTTTCATTGGATTTTTTTTTTTTTTTTGCTTTTTTTGGAGACAGGGTCTCGCTTTGTAGTTCAGGCTGGCCCTGAGCTCACTATGGTGCCCAGGCAAGCTGCCGCGAACCCAGCAATCCTCCTGTCTCTGCCTCCCGAGTGCTGGGATTACAGGCGTGAGCCACCATGCCCCGCATTATATGTGGTAACCGGGGATCGAACTCAGGTCCTTGCACTTGCAAGGCAGGCGCCGGAACCACTGAGCTAACCCTCCGGCCCCGGATATTTTTTTTTTTTAAGTAGTGTTGAGACTCAAGCTCAGGGCATCACACACAGTCTGTAAGTCCCCAACTCTTGTTTCTTTTTGGAATAGCATGTAGCATTTTGCTAAAATCTTCATTCTTGGAATGTGTAAATTATACTTATATGAATCTTCATTTGATAATTCAATTATCTCTGAATATATCTTTCTCTTACATAGTATATATTTTGATTTTTTTATCAGCTTTCTTGTTTCTTCATATGGCTCATTAGCTTTGATTTAGGCAAATGTAAATGAAAAATTATAGTTGAGATGGTTTGAAGCCTCTACTTTTTGTCTTTGTTCACAAAGGATTTATGCTTTCAGAAGGTAATGCAGGCACTAGAAATATAATATCACCTTAGTGTAATATGAGACTGAAATAATCTGAAGCTGTTCAGGCCAAGTGAAGCTTGATTTACCCTTCATTTTATCATCTCTGTCTTTTCAGGTGGGACCCCAAGCTTAAAAGTAATCTGAGTTCTCATTTCTTGATGGTTTTTGGGTTCCAGTTTCTGCTTTCTTAGCTTCCTATGTTTGTTCAACAGTATTTTCTCAGCTGACTTTTCTGTGATCGATCAGTGACCTTAGGAGAATCAACATATCTGAATTTTGCTTTTTAATCTGCACCTTGATTTCATATTACTGCATTATCTTTTTTTAAAAATAGGAGTCTAACACTATGTTCCTCAATATTGCCTTCAAATCCTAGATTTAAGACCACTTCAGCTGCCCAAGTAACTGGGGTTACAGAAATGAGTCACTGTACTTGGCTGAATTACCTTTTAATAACAATATGTCTTTATACCTTTAGTACAAATTACTTGTGCTTTGAGTACTAGAAAGTGAATCTTCTCATTTCTCCAACAAATATTTATTGATCATCTTTATCATGTCTTGAGCTGTACAAAGCAATGTAGATGTAATTGTTGAATGTGCTGGAGAATTCTTACAATTGTAGGGCTTACAGGCCAGCGAACAGTAAAGTACTATACAATTTGGTAATGCATTGGTAGGGTTAATCATAGAATAATTTGCAGCATGAGAAAGAACTCCTGACTCAAACTTAGGTGGAATAAGATTGTTTTAGGCAATAGGAAGGGTACATGCAATGATCAAGATATGAAAGGTGTATTTAGGGAACAGAAAACCCAATTTCTACAAAGCTGTAGTTATCAGGACAATGTAGTATATACATGTACATATTTATGAATAAAACAGAATTGAGCATTGAGAACTTGACAGTTTATTGAAGAAAAGTGCAACAGGAGTTTAGAAAATTAGATATCCACATTAAAAATGACAATAGACATTTCTCAAGATATAGAAGTGTGCATCAAGTATATAAAAAATGCTCAATATCGCTAAACATCAGGAAAAGGCAAATAAAAGTCATCACTAAAACATAGAAATTATGGTTGATATAAAAAGGACTAATGATGACAAATGATGGCAAGGATGTGGAGGAAAGGGACCCTTTGCACACTTTTGGTGGGAATGTACTATTTATACATTTGTAGAGCTCTTATAGAAAACAGTATGGATGTTTCTCAAAAAGCTAAAAGTTGAATTTCCACTTTATGTAGCACAGTCACTATTATGTATATATCCAAAAGAAGTAAAATCAGTATTTCAAAGGGACATCTGCACTCCTGTTTTCATTCTGCACTGATAGCCAAGAAATGAAAACATCAAAAATGTCTATCATATTTTGAATGAATGATGAAGATGTTGAGGCGATCCAACATGGCCAAATAGAAGAGGAGTCACATCTGAGAGAATCAGAGAAGAACAAATAAAAACACAGGCAGTTCGAAGAAGAGGAAGGACCTTGCAGCATTTTCATCCGCACACACCATGGGCAAGTAATCAGGAAGCTCTCCTGTCCCACCTGCCCAATTTTAGAATGACAAGGTAAACAATCACTGCATTTGTGACGAGCCTTCAGTATTGAACCCCTGGCACAGATGATTCATTGCTGGAAAATTGAAATTTATCCTCCACCAACCATGACATTTATCCAGCACACAGAGCTAACCCTGGTCCTCTCGCTGACCTGCCCCCTCCAACCCTAGACCTATCAGAGACTCTGTCCATCATCTCGTAGTGGTCCCCAGGCAGCCTGGGTTTACACGGGGTGTCCTAATCCCATGTGAGCCTCTGTTACACCTGCCTTGGAGAGCATCAGTTGAGCACACTAAGGGCACATCCTCCACTGGGGGCATTCTGCCAGAGTCTCAGGGACAGTTTTTGCCTCACAGAATAGATTAGACTTCTTCCTGTTTATTAGCAAGGGTTAAGGGTCTGGCTGTTTTGTTCACTGCTGCAGAAACCTGTGAGACACCACCTAGCACCCTGTTCCTTTACTGGGCCTGCTAGAATCTTCCTACATTAGTCTTGGGTACATTTTGATCTCCTCTTCATGCACTGAGGCAGCACAAACCTCTACTTAGTGTTCCAAGACAATAGCCTCAAAACTCAAGGTCCCACACCTGTGGTTCAATGAGCCAGCTTGAACAGCTGTCACAAATGGGATTCCAGACAGGAGTTCTCTGGAAGTGTGTAAACAAACTATAAATAGGGACAGAGAGGAATGTGATTTGTAAGATTAAAGATTACAGCCCTGGAAGAAAATACTCTTCTGCAAATATATAGGACTATTTTTTTCTTGTGCTCCATTTTGGCCACTTTTTTTATTGTTCTTATTTTCTGCCTCATTGATACATTTTAATTTTTAACTAATTTTTCTTTTCATGGAAGTTGAAGTCTTACCACCCATTTTATTATCTTCCCCTTCTGAAATCATTGTTTGAGTAGGCTGTCCTTATTTTTCTCTCCCTACTTTTCTTCCTCTTTCAAATTGTTTGCTTAGTATTTTTTCCTACTTTCCACCCTAGTTTAATCTCCATTCCCTATTGTTTATTGTTTTCCTTTTTTTCCTCTCTGTTACTGTTTTCTAATAAGACAAATTTCCCTTTACTCCTTAATAGGGCCTTTTACATCAGTCTTACCACATTCTTTACATCTGCTATTATTTTATTTTCATAATTATTTCTTTTCTCTGTTTTTCTCATGCCTCCAAACCATACCTTTTACCCTAATGAAATGGTAGGCAGTTAATTATAACTTTCTGTGGGAAAAATATTGCTCTAGGAGCCAATATTTACTGTATATAATTATCTGATTTGTGTTAGGTTGTCTTACATTATTACAGATATAGTGCCAATGGTTAAAAGTGGCAGAGCACTATAGTTTGTCGTTTTTATTTTTCTGCTTGATGTTATTGTTATTGCTGATTGTACTACTTTACCCAGGGTATCAGAATAGTTGTGATAAATTGATTTATTTGCATGCCAATAAGCAGATTGCCTGCGGATCATAAACAGTAATACAGTCCAGTACCAAAGAAATTGGATGGTGGGCCAAACATGCTGCAACTTTTCCTCCTTAATAAACAGAAGAGCTAAGATCTGAGGACAGACTCACAGGCCAAATGCAGATATGGTTAAAAGACATCAATGAAAAGTAGTCATTACTTAAAGAGGTCTAAATTCTAGTAGTAAAGCTATTACTCACCATGAGCAATTTACAAGCCTCAATACAGAAACAAATAAACAAAATCCTAGAAAATGAGGAAACATGGAAGCAAAATCTGCTCAAATACTGCAAACTCTCTCAAAGCAAATCTAGGGTGCATTGAAGAAGAAGAAATCAAAAGCCACTTAACTGAATTTTCTGAAATGGAGGCAGAGGAAGTAATACAGCAGATGAATAAGCCTCTTGACAGATTCAAAGCAGAGATAATTACACAGATAATTAAAGAGGCGATAACCATAATAAAGGAAATGGTAATTGAATGTAGAGTAGATACTGATTAAAAAATAGAGGAGACATGGAAATCATGAATGCTCAACATATAAAAGAATGGAACTCCATAAAATAGTATCAAACAGAAATCTAAAAAATTAAAATTCTATTGAGACTATACATAGAAGAGTTAACCAGTGTGAAGAAAGAAAATCAGATCTATAAAACAGGGTTGTAGTTGGTAATCATTAAATGAAAGATTTCTTCAAAATAGCAAGAGCCCATGACAAATCAATCTAACATTGCTGGAGAATGCAAAAAGACTAAGATTAATTGGAATCAATGAAAAATGAAAATATACTGCAGGCCCACAGAAGTAATAGCAGAAAGTTTCTATGCATGGAAAAAGAATTTAATATATAGATAAGTGAAAGATACAGAGCTCCAAATGTACATGATCAGGGCCAAAAAAAAAAAACCCAAACAAACAAAACTTCAAGGCATATAATTATCAAAGTTCCAGAAATTCAACATAAGAACAAAATACAACTGTGAAAAAAGAAACAAAATACCTATACCGGAAATCCCATCAGAATTATAGCAGACTTGTCATCACAAATCCTAAAGTCAAGGACAGCTTGGAGATAGGAATGGTATATTTAGGGAACAGATATGTTACACCTGGTTTTGCACCAGGTTTAGTGTTTCTCTTTTAATATTTAGGTCTCTAATCCACTTTGATTTTAATTTAGTGCATAGTGAAAGACAGATGGAGCTTCAATCTTTGGCAGATTCAAACTGAGGGTTTTTTTAGCACCATTTATTAAAGAGGCAGTCATTTCTTCATGGACAGTGTTTGCCTCCTTTGTCAAAGATGAAGTAGCTTAGTGTGTCTGGAGTTATTTCTATATCTTCTTGTCTGTTCCATTGCTCCTCAGGTCTGTTTCTTTGCCAGTACTGTGCTGCTTTTTTTTTTTTTTTTTATAGTGGCCCTGTAGTATAGTTTCAAGTTGGGGATTTTTATATTGCTCTTGTTATTCTAGGTCTCTTCTGACTCAAGGATAATTTTTTGATAATTTTCCTTAGTTCTGTTAAATGTGCTGTTTGGATTTCAATTGTAATTGCACTGAATGCTGCATATAGTAGGTTTGGGAATATGGCCATTTAACAATATTAGTTCTTCCTACATAGGAACAAGAAATTTCTTTTCATTTTTTGATATTCTCTTCTATCTACTTTTTCAGAGTGCTGTAGGTTTCAGAGTAGAAGTCTTTCACCTCCTTTGTTACATTGATTTTTAGATATTTCTACTTTTTTGCTTATTATTGTGAAAGAAATTGTTTTCCCAATTTCTCTCTCAGTGAATCTCTTTTTCATATATAGAAAGGCTATTGATTTTTTAATGTTGGCCTTATATCCAGCTACACTAATGAATTTGGTGATTAGATATAGTGGTCTTCTGACTGAGTTTTTGGGATCTTCTATACAGAGTATCATGGCATCAGCAAATAATGACAGTTTAACCTCCTCTTTTCTTATCTTTATTCCTTTTATTTGTTTCTCTTGTCTATTACTGTGGTTAATGTTTCCAGAAGTATATTGAATAAGATTGGTGTTTTTGACCATTCAGCAGGATGCTGGCTGTTAGTTTTTCATACACAGCTTTTATCAGATTGAGATAAATATCATCAATTCCAGTTTTCTCTAGAGTTTTCATGAATGGGTGTTGGATATTGTTGAATGCTTTTTTGCATCTATTGGGATGATCATATGGTTTTTGTCTTTGACTCTTAATATAGTGTATTGTACTTACTGATTTATGTATGTTGAACCTTCCTTGCATCCCTGGCATGAATCTAACTTGGTCAGGCTGTATGATCTTGATGATCTTTGGTGTCTGAGGCCATTAACATTAGTGGTTATTAGTGATACTTACTTATTTATCCCTGTCATGATATTTTCATGTTATTGGCTCCTTTATTATTATTATTATTCTAGAAAAATTTTCCTTCTGCCATTTACCTTTTTCCCTTTTTTAATGGCTTCATTATGTTAGGTCTCATGGAATTGTGAATCTCACTGTCTTTTTCTATGATATTGTTTAGAATTTTTTGTAGCACAGGTTTGGTATTCATGAAGTTTCTCAGGTGTTCTTTTTTATGGAAGTATCTTACTTTACCATCTGTTTTGATGGACTCCTTGAATTGGTATCAAAAGATCATCTGGAAAAGTGAAACACCACTTAAATAAGACCCAAGCCCCAAATTCCTGATCTCCAAAGGGAACTGTAGGGAGTAATGAGCTCCAGATTGGTCAGAATGAATATTGTTTTCTCATTTCTATTTTTGTTGTTGTTGTTTGTTTAATTCCTTGGATGCTACCTGAATAATGGCTATTACAATTATCTTTGTAGTTAATATTTAGAAAGCTTAGGGAATGGCTAATTCCTAGATCATCCTATTTAAGTATATAATGGCCCTTAAACAATCTCTGTTTTGGCATACCATGAAGGACACTTTAATGGGACAATTTTGTCACCTTGCCCCAGTCAGTATCAGCAGCAGTATCAAACACAGCCCAGAACATTACAAACTGTGGCAAGCACTATTCTGACACCTTTAACAAGCTAAATGATTGATCACATGTAGAATTTCACAACTCACCAGAGATAATATTTACAGTATATAATCTCTTTAAAACTGCAGCATTGCCCTTTGGGAATAAGAGTAAGATGGGGGTAAAAGAAAGGGGAGCAATTAGAAATAGGCTTAGAAGACTGAGACAGATCACATAGACTCTGGGAGACTAATAGAGACTGGAGGAGAAGATAGACAACAGGAATGAAAATAAAATAGTACAGACTAAATGGAGAGGGCAAATAGAAACTGTACACACCTTCCTGTAATAGGATAGAAGAGAGGGGCAGAAGGAGAAACAAGACCAAGAGTAGAGTCAACAGTAGCAATAGAGTGTAGATATTGTGTTTTCCCTCCTATACATATAGAAATGATTCTGGAAATATTTCAGGGTAAAAGCTGCATGCTTTATTCAGTGGAAATAATGGGCCCCAGAGGGGACTTTCGGTACTTCTCCTCCTTGCAGTGGCACGGGGCAGTGGCAGGTTTGGGATAGGTCATTCACCTAACTGCTATTCTAAGGCATGGTGCCACTGTTGTTGAATGCTTTTTCTGCAACAATTTTCTCATTTGTAAAGAGTTTCTCCTTCTGTCATGGCTACTTGGTGTTCTATATGTCTTGCTTACCTGTAGGCTTATTTCTTTCCCTACACTTGGAGAATTTTCTGCCATTATTTTTGTGAACACCTGCCATTTACTTTTTTAAGGGTCAAGTCACTGCAGTTCTCTGGGAAGGTTCAGCTCAATGTTGTTTCCAGGAAAGGTTCCTGCAGTTTGTTTGCACATTTCAGCTTAATGGCATGTCCAGGGTAGATTGCTACATTTTGTTGAGTCAGTTTACCTCAGTCCACTACATACTTGTTAAGGGAACAATCCAGCAGGAACTAATAGCAATCATAAGTGTATATGTACTCACAATACTGTCACAACTATCATCTATCTATCTATCTATCTATCTATCTATCTATCTATCTATATCTATCTCTATGAGACAATCATATATATATGTAAAAATGAGAAATATGAATACACATTAATGAAAGCCTCAAAACCCCACTGTCAAAAATGAAAAATTTAGACAAAAAAAATCACCCCCCCCAAAATTAGAGTTTATTGAAACCTTTGAGTAAATGGACTTAATAGATGTGTAAAGAGTATTCCACCCAACAAGAGCAATATACATCCTTTTCAGCAGCCCATAAGACTTTCTCCAAAACAACTCATAAAACATGCTTAAGTACATGAAAAGAATTGAAATTATAGCATGTATATAATCAGATTATTGACCAATGAAATTGAAAACAAATGACAAAAAATGAAACTGTTCAAATTACTCAAGTGTAACAGTGGAGGTACAAAACATGTCTAAGAGAGATACTCATCAGAATTAGAGAAGATATAGTTAAACAAATAATAGAATAATCAAAAAACATTCATAGCCCCTCAGAGACACTAGTGTAAAGCTAGATGAGCTAACCAAAATGACAGAAAATAGGAACCACCAGTTTGTCAAAGAATTAATGTGCATGAAAAGATTTCAATCAGATGTCCAAGTGATTAAAAATCATTCAAAATATGTTCATCAGGATGGAACAATGTGAGGACAGAATTTCAGAAGTAGAAGATAATGATGTCCTCTATCACCAACTAGTCAAAGACATCCTAAAAATAAATTATAAAATTGATAAAGCAACTACAAAATGATACAAAGAAAACTAATTTAAAAATACTTGAAAGAAGTAAAAAAATCAGAAAACAAGACAAATGATATAAAAGGCGTTCACAGAAATAATGGCAGAAAATTCTCCAAGTGTAGGGAAATAAATAAACCTACAGGTAAGCGAGACCTATAGAACACCAAGTAGCCACAACAGAAGGAGAATCTCTTTACATGACACTGTAGTCATATTACTGAAGTCTATCACATTGACTAAATCTTGGAATCACAGTGGACTTCTCTACATGAAACTTAAAGACCAGGAGGACTTGGAGTGAACCGTTTCAAGCCCTAAAAGATAACAACTTCAGACCTCAAGTTATGTGTCCTGGAAAACTATCCCTTAAAATTGATAGATACATAAGGTATTTCCATGACAAAGAGCACCTCAAAAATTCATAACTACAATAGCAGAATTCTGAAAATTTTTCTAAGATATCTTAGAAAGAGAAAATGAAACTAACAATATTGGTAAGTCAAAAAGAATGAATATGCCTGTTTAGATGAACACCTATGGAAATGGAGAAAAATGTGGAAATCAGCAACAGGGGGAAAAAATGCAATGACAGGAGTAAGTCAGTACCTTTCAGTAATACCTATCACTTTGAATGGCCTTGATTCCCAATCAAAAGTGACTGATTGGGCCGGAGGGTTAGCTCAGTGGTTCTGGTGCCTGCCTTGCAAGCGTAAGGACCTGAGTTCGATCCCCGGTTACCACATATAATGCTGGGCGTGGTGGCTCACACCTGTAATCCCAGCACTTGGGAGGCAGAGACGGGAGGATTGCTGAGTTCGCGGCGGCTTGCCTGGGCACCATAGTGAGCTCAGGGCCAGCCTGAACTACAAAGCAAGACCCTGTCTCCAAAAAGCAAAAAAAAA
>PVIC010040494.1:0-16616 GCA_004025085.1 Thryonomys swinderianus
TGCCACCCAACTGAGTACTACATTGCAAAATCTGAATATTTTAAATACTTTGTATCTTATATGTAGAAGCAGAATTGCTTGCTTAGTTTCAGAAGGGCCTCTTCGCTGTATAGCTCTAGCGGGAGTGAATTGTTCAAGAGTCCCTGCATATATGCTGGGTTTGTCATGTTTATTCTGCGTGTGTGTGTGTGTGTGTGTGTGTGTGTGTGTGAGAGAGAGAGAGAGAGAGAGAGAGAGAGAGAGAGAGAGAGAGAGAGAGAGAGAGAGAGAGAGATACCAGGGATTGAACTCTGGCTTCTGCCTCAAAGGAAGGCAGGGTACCATTTGAACTAAATCCCAGGCCCTTCTATAAGTTTGTGGGGGAGGGGGTTGGTCATGTTTAATCTTTTAACAAAGCTGTCATTCATCAAAAGCATCACAATACATACCAAGAAATTTAGGCTTACAACATAATGATAATCAAATTATAGAAATGGTCATATTTTCCATTTGTAACTTATGGCTATTACACATTTGCGTGCCCTTCCGGTAGATTCTCTTAAATTCTATTTTACACCTCACTCACTGCCAATTGAAATTTTCCTTTGCTATTGACCTTTCAAACATTTTATAACTTATTTTTTCCCTATTGAAACAAGAAGCTAAACATTCAAGTACCAATTTAATATTTGGGATTAGGGCTTTCCTACAGTATTAAAGGACTGGAATTTGTTCACTCTAAATAATAGAAATTGTCAAAATGTTTACAGTTTTAGCATCACCCTTCTAATAAAGAATTGCTACTTAAAAATCAAAGTACACATATAATAAAATGATGCTATAATCTAAGAAGCTAAGTATCATAGAATAAAGCGACTAGAAATGAAACGATACAATACTTTCAAGTCTCAAAACTTACATTGTTTCTGTTGGCCCTGCTTTTAGTATAATAGATCCCATGCTATAGGATGGAAAAGGATTAAACAGGCCAGAAAGACTCACAAACATCAGCCTGAACATCAGAATATAATTCCACAAAATTCCCTCCTGTCCCAGGCCCTGCCCCTAAGTACAGCCCTAACTCTTATGTAATCAGGCCTCCTTTACCCTTTGTAAAGACATTGAGCTATTTTAAATTCCCTAAACAGGACAAACCTTCTCCCATCTTCTTATCCTTGAGAGTACTTCTTCTTGCTTCTTTCTGAAGAATTCACGTTTGACCAAGTTTTAACCCAAATATAACTTCCTCTGGGAATCCTCCACTCACTGTCCCCAAAAGCTTGATTCTCTTCCCTTATGTTTCTGCCATGTGTTACACAAGGTACATTATTAGAAATGCTATCATTTTGTCCATTTTACCA
Organism: Thryonomys swinderianus; assembly: GCA_004025085.1. Lineage (NCBI taxonomy): Eukaryota > Metazoa > Chordata > Mammalia > Rodentia > Thryonomyidae > Thryonomys > Thryonomys swinderianus. The sequence continues at coordinate 1,341 of PVIC010040494.1, forward strand.
CAAATGGGAATAAATTTGTTTTGAAAGCAAAATTATATTTCATTCATTTTCATACTTCTAACATCTAGAACAATGTTAGACATAATTTAGGTAATCAATAGATTTCTTAATCAATTAAATCAGTGAATTAAAATAACAAAGTTAACAATTCACCCTAAATAAGGGATTTTTGAAGTGAAAAATAGAAAAGTATATGTGAAAACAGGGCTTTTATGACTACTTCTAACTAGGGATTTAAAAATGGCAATTCTAAAAACAACACCAAATTCAGTAGAAGATAATATCAGGCAAAAGGAAAGAGAAGCCGGTGTTGAGCTGCGGGTGTTCTACTTTTTAGAAATTTTAGAGATGCGTAAAGGAGGAAAAGGAGTCAACTGCAAATGACTTAAGGAGAAAACCAGGACAATGTGCTGGAAACTAAGTACAGAGACTTTGGGAGGGAAGGAACGGCCATCTCCGGAAAACACTGATAACAAGTTTAGTAAACTTTGGACTCAAAGTGTCTCCTGGACTGGACATTCCATTGGCTTTCACTGACCTTGCAAAAAGCAATGAAGTGTTAGTAGTGGGGAAAAAAACTGAATGCATGAGAGATTCAATGGGGAGTGAGGAAGTAGAGATAGCACACACACAATTAGTTTAAATGTTTTGTTGAGAAAGGGAAGAGAGAAATTAGATCTATTGGGGGAAAACTATATATATAAAGCTAAAGAGAATTGCTCTCAGCATAGATGATATAACTGGTTCATTCGTGGAAAGATCACAGGAGAGAAGAGACAACAGGAAAAGAAAGTATTTAGGAGGAGATAGGATCCAGAGCACAAGCAGAGGGCTTGGCCATTAGTCAGGATGTTTGCAGTATATATTAGAGGGGAAGTAAGAAAACTGTAGATGTGAAATCAAGTATTATTCCTCAATACAGTAGCAGGAAGATGAGAGCTAATTTATCCTAGTGCTCATAAAGACTTAATTAACACCATCTTCTTCTCTCATGCAAAATGAATGCAGTTTAATTCTGTGCTAGTCAGGACAAGCTATGTTTTGCATGGGTAACAGACAATCCCAAAATCTCCATGGTTAACAGGAAATGTGTGGTTCCCACAGTTCTGTATATCACAAGTCAGCTACATATTAGCTCCACTTTGCTCTTTATCTGGAACTTCGCTGGTTGCTATCCAAAGGGAAAAAAATCAAACTATCACATGATTCTTAAAGCTTCTGCCAAGAAGCAACACATCTAACTTCTCCATGCCAAAATGCCATCAGTGAATTAAGTAGGGCAAGGAGGTGTAACCTTCCCATAGGAAGAGACACTGCAGATAAAGGACACAGAGAGCAAGAAAGCCGATGAATGGAGAATCATACCATGTATGATAAACTGTATAAATAGTTCATTCATGTCTTTCAGTTAGAAAGTCTAAGGTGAAGCTAATACTCCAGCAGGTATTTTTTTTTAATTCTATAACTACCTACTTTCCACATTCAGACTTAGTAGACTGAAATGACTAAACCATGAGTCATACATTCTAGAGCCTTCTTGGGCTGTTATGTCATCTGATCCATCACTCCAACTGTAACTCCAAGCCTCCCTTGGGGGACAGATGTGGAGGACTCTGCCTTTCCCTCATTCAGTAAGAATTGAGGAGAAGCTAGGTGGTACTAAGCTTAGGAAACTCCACCTCTGCTGCAAGGAAATCATTACACTTTTTACATACGTGACAAATGGGCAAAACGTGTTCCTCGTAACAGTTGTGTGTTTAAAGATCTTCTATTTTTGCAAAAACTATAGGAAAATATTAAATGTGAAATCAGAATATTGGCTCCTAAATTAAATTACAGATTCACTATATTTTATGTCACTTAAACAGATTTTCTCTTTCTTGGAGAAGGAAGAAATGCCTCTGAGAAGTCCTATGATTTAAAATTGTGCTGGAATTGTGCCATTTTTATTCAAAACTACATAACCGGGACAAAAATGCAATCATTTTCCTAATTAATTGCATGATTGTGTAGGATCGGTACATTGGGAAACCCTAAGATTGAGCTTTGTTCTTCTCAGATTCCAAATGCACAAAGATAATTTTACATTGTAGAATTCAATGACAGATAAGAAAAAGAAAGCAAGGTTGAACAAGCTCATCTATAAATGAAGAAATACAAGGCTTCCCTAAGCCTTCCATAAATTAAAACATCCCATTGGTAATTGACTAGCATAGCAATAAGATAGCAGAAAATTTCCTAGCAAATAGAGTCTAGCATTTAAACAAAGTTCTTTGTGATATTTTCCTATATTTAAAATGATTCCTGTCCAGAGCATATTACTACTTTGTATTCCTCTTGATATTTTCATTTAAAAGAGAGCCGCCTTGCAAAATAATGTCCTTGTCTGTCCCTTCCTCACACAAACCTCCAATCAAATTTAATAAAGCTACTTTGATACAATGCCAGCCTACACTTGGTTTACCCTTGGTCGACTTTAATAGGGTCAAAAATATTTTCGCATTGGCAGTGTACGCATTAATCATTTTTCCAGAGGATTTAGAAAATTGGAAGAGACAAGGCCAAGCAAAATTTTAAATTAATTGGGCCTACCCCAGCCTTCCAGGGTCACCTTGTGTCAGTTGTCCCACATTTTCCAGGTCACGGAGTTCCTGTGTTTTCTACAGCTGCCACGACGAGAGATCCATGCTGTGGGCTCACAGAGGTGAAAGAATTTCTCTCAGAAAGTGAGAATTTTCCTACGGCATCCACAACAATTGCCATTTCCAGATTGTTGCCAGACACCAACCACTTAAATAATGCATGCTCGGCTGACGCCTCCACTTGTGCATTTTCTAATCGAGTAGTCAGGAAAATTTGCAAACACTCTGTCATTTACCATAAATCCGGTGCCTACTTAGAACCACAGAGTAATTAATTTTAGTGCTGCTCAGAATTATTAATTTCAGCCAGAAAAATCTGCTTTCACCATTGCCATAACCCCCGCTCCCCTTTTCTGCTTTTTTGTTTTGTTTTGTTTCCACCCATATTCACCAGAGAGGTTGAAGCAGCTACAGGGGAAGGCTTGCTTAGAGCGGTGTCTGCAGACACTACTGGGACAGCAAGAGCGGAACCTGCATTTCTGCTTCTAATCCACCATCACGCAGTCACAGTTGTCCAGCTCACCGACCTGGCGAAGCTGGCCACACAAAGTAAAGACCTTCATGAAAGAGGTAATAAACCTACCCTTCGAATCCCACTGTGTGATGGGAAACAGACCCAATGATTCAGTTCTTCTAGGTAGTAACGATTAGACCCTCAGTGCAGACAATGTTTCCAGCCTGTTGAGAAAATTAGCAAACATTATTTTCTACTTGTTTCAGTGATCTTAACATTTGGCAGAAAAGAATATCCAGGATAAAAATAACATAGTGGAATCCACATTGATGAATATACTGGTATGGAAATCACAGCAATCACATGCATATCTAACACACACAGAATGAAAACTGAGTATTAAATACGGTACACTTTATCTTGGTAGAGCTAAATCTGGCACTCTCCCATTTGATGTGGCCTTGTTCCTGAAGCGGCTACATGATATGTCACAAGGATGTTCATAGTATAAATATGTAATGGGTGTGAGAAAAATCAAGCATTGCTTGACTAATGGCCAGATTTCTCCCTATCAGTGGCAAGACCACATAGCAGCACAAGTATTGGCACTTTAATTGCCGTGGAAGATTTCATTTCTGCTTTCCACTGCATGAGTGATTGTGAAAAAAATGAAAGAAAATAAACTAACATGGAGAGCTAAAAACATGACTCACTGGGAAATCAGACATGGGTAAGTAAATCCCAGGATGTTTGTGGTTATCTGGATCTAAACACTACTGATAGTTTGGACCACTTTTATTTTTAACTCTTTTTTTTTTCCTAGTACTTCTTAGGCCAAGTACATTCTCATGAAGACTTCTCACCTTCTAACTGTGAACAGTCTCACTGTCACATTGCTAGAAAGAGACATGTCAATATTCACAAAGTATCCTAGTAGACCATGGAACATTCTCATCAAGACCATCATTTGGTAAGAAATAAGTGGTTTAAGTGCAGAGTAGTCCAAACCGGGGCTTACTATTCCCTTCTTTATTCTGTATCACTTCTTAATTAATACATTAATGCAGCAAGGGTATCCTGAGATATGTAACTACAGGTATATTGCAATTTGAAAGTTTCAGCACAGAGACAAACATGCAGACAGAAAGAGATCATAAATCTATGAGAAACAGATCAAAAGAGAGATTTTTAACATTAGGTGATCTCAGAACTTCAAAACTACCTGGGAATCTCAAAGCATTTGACACATACTCTCATGAAAGGTGAAAAGTAAGACTCACCTAAAATCCTTCCCACTCACTGTGCAGTCCAGGCTGAGAGACACCTGCAACCCTAGGAACATGTTGGAAATACAGGTGCTCAGGCCTCACCCAGGCCACTGAGGCTGAACTTGCATCGCAAAGGGCAGGTGCTTCATGTGCACAGAACACCTTGAGAAGAGCTGATCTCAAACACAGTTGTACCAGGTGAAAGAAAACTTCAGACACTGCGCAGACTGCTGCTGGGCATCAGCTTTCCAAATAACTCGTAGCCTATGTTATCACCTCTTCTTCTCTCAGGTTGAATACACAGAAATACCATTGTTCCAACACAGATACAAGAAACAGATCCTTACAAAACTTACTGTCGTGTCTAATCAGGATAGGTCTACTTGACAAAAGGGGCCATTGTTATTATACTATCTAAAAGTTCTGAGTTTCTCTTCCATGGACCCACTCGTGTCTTCCAATCTCGCCTCTGCAGCTATAAGCTTTTGTCTTCATGGTTGCATGACAAAGCTCTGACATGACTCCCAAACTGTTGAGACAAAATACATCTTTTTTTTTAATCCTTAAATTGCTCAGTCCATGATGTAGGCTCTTTTTCTGAAAGGAAAAGATTTTTAATCACTGTTATAAATAATTCAGAAATGGTATAACTAATTCAGAAAGAGAACAGAGTTCAACTCCATTAATTAGTCATTACAAACTACTGACTTGTACAATAATATCAGTGATGTTTCTGGCTTAAAATATTAGAGAGTTGTGTCCGGAATGGAGATAGAATGCAGTGCTTTTCAAAGCACAATAATTCTTTATTTTTTTTGCTTGAATTTTTTTTTCATTCAGTTGAGCCACTATTTGGATATTATTATTTAATATTTCTTTTCTGGATTAATTGCAAACATTTAAACTTTTATTCATGATATTGTTAAAAGCAGCACTATGCTGATCCTCACAGTATTTTGACAGCAAACTGAATTCTTGTTCACAACTATGGGATTTGGTTCGCTCCAGGCATCTGTGTTTGGAGCACAAAATGCTGATTGGTTTGCTGCCAGGGGCACCCAAAGGTCAAGCTGTCCTTTTATAAGTCTCTTCCCCTCCCTCCCTCCCTCCCTCCCTCTCTCTCTCTCTCTCTCTCTCTCTCTCTCTCCCCCTCTCTCTCTCTCCCCCACCCACCCACCCCACTTAACCAGAGTTAAAAGTTATGGGGAAAGGCAATGATCAAAATCATTTACATGTTTTCAAGGATATTTTCAAAGCAGACCCGAGTGTGGGAGTGAGGTCATACCAACTTGAGCACAGATCACACGAGCACACTTCTGATGGGTGACCTGAAACCTTTCAAACTGACATCTGTCACAGAGACAGACACAAGTTTTTTAGCCTGCGAGCTTGTTTTCCTGACATTTCATTTTTCATCAGATTTTGAGAGAAGGGAAAAAAGATGAACTTGAAAAAGTCTTGCTAGAGGCAGAAAATAAGATCAGGCTTTCTGCAGCTGCCTCGCTCACCTTTAAAGGTTAGAGGTCTAGCAAAAGTGAACAAAAAAAGATCTCAGTTTGATGTTATTGGATAAAAGGACATGTTGTTACTTTAAATATGTCTCTGAGACTCGCATAACTATTAGGCAGCATTACAGGAGAAATGGAATCAGAGTGAGATTATATATCCATTTTAAATCCCAATTTGGGAGTTTAGTCATGGAGCAAATCCAATCCAACCTCACCTATTCATCTGGCACAAAAGATGAAATCCATAGGTGCGTGAATTTTCTCCTGAATTGGATAATTTCCTGCTCCTATGATATGGAAATGGCCAGAAATTTAGACAAGGTATTGAAATTCCTACTTTAGACCAGAGACATTTTTCACATTAAAATAGTTACATGGTTCATCTTGACTAAAAACACTAGGGAAAACATATGCCTTTGAATAATCAAAAGAGAAAAGAACTAGGAGTCAAAAAACATCTAGGTTATAGTCTTGGCTCTACTAACATTGTGAATTTGGACAAGTGACGTTTCTATTTCAGTTTTATCATCTGTAAAATGGGGGAAATGATATCTGTCTCATGTATCCCAGTGAGTATGAAATAATGTAACTGCATGCTGCCAAATATAAAACAGTGTAGCAGTGAGAGGAAATCACATTAGTCTCACTTTCCCTCAGTGCTTAATACAGTATCAGACACAAAGTTAGTACCCAATCAATGACTCTTGTTTTGAAATGAGGCCGATACTTCCACTATTACCATTCTTTTTGAGACAGGGTCTCACTTTGTAGTTCAGGCTGGCCCTGAGCTCACTATGTAGCCCAGGCAAGCCTCGAACTGAGCAATCCTCCTGTCTCTGCCTCCCAAGTGCTGCGAGTACAGGTGTGAGCCACCACGCCTGGCTATTACCATTTTTTTAACCAAGTCTAAAAAATTTCTCTACAAGAAACAATATGGTTGAAGACAGAGATGTGTTTTCCTCAAATTACTTCCACACAGAGATTAAGGACAATTTGGACCATATAATTGTCATGGGTTATGGGACCAGGCAGATTAAACTTATCTGAGACATATTTATCCATGTTTTCCAAAATAATGGTTCACATGTTGCTAGTTGGATGCTGTTCCCTTGAGACTCAAGGGAGTTTCCAGCCATAATGCTCATTGTAATATCAAATCCTATGTAAACATTCTCATGACAACCTTCTCCACAAGGATAGAACATGGATAATATACTCGATGTATTTATGACACTTGACATATACTGCTTACTAACCCATTCACAGGGTTAAGAAGAGAGGGCACAGTTGAATTAGAAGAGCCCAGCCTGGGAATTTGGGGAGAGTGTTGTTCTTGTAACCCAGTTTGGGTCCTCAGCTTAGTACTCGATTGATAGTACTAACTTTTAATCCTTTTGTTTCATTTGATGTCTATCATACTGTATACTGCTACATAAAAATAAGTAAATTAATGGGCGACTGCTTCATGCCTCAGAGATTCTATGGTATATAGTTTGGAATATGAAGCAATGAAGTCATACCATCTTGTCCTGTTCTTTTTTTCTGATAGGATTCTGTTCTTTGCTTAGTGGAATCATGGTCACTATGCCATATGTTTCAATTCTTGGTTTGAAAAAAGACCCCCACAAAAATAAGGAAAGTCACTTGAATCAGTCCTTAAATCTATTTTCTAACCTCCTCTGGGTTCCCTTAAGGAACCCTTGCCTGTTGCCATTTTAGAGAAGTTGCCTGGTTTTTATAGTTCACAGCCATGCTGCCTTATTTTCCTGACAAGCCTAAGAAAGACTTTTTAACATAAATTTGTTTATTTTAGTTTATTTAATGAGATGTGTTCTGCATACTTTGGATGCTCAATCACTGATTTGATAAACTACAGGGTTATTTTAAAGATCGAAGTAGACTACATGAAAATTATGATCTATACTACTCGTAACTTTAAAGAATAGAATCATCTAAAGAGTAGGGGTATAAAAAGTCTTTGCAATAAATCTTTCAGTTCTTTAGAGAGCTCTTTAGCTTTACCTAACAATATAACTTACGTTTCTTAGATTAACATTTTCTTGATTCATAATCCACTTGTGTCTTTTCATATTCTTTCCCTTAGTTCCTAATGCGGTTTCTAACACTAAGTAACAAAGGGATAAATATAGTTTTATTATTTTAAGACCTGTGTGTAATCCAAGATGTATAGCCTATGTATTTCAGTTCATCTGAAATTTATTTTTTCACATTTTCACAAAACTTAGGAGCTGGAGTTTGTAAGTGCTACTTGATAGCCAAAAGTAGGTAGTACTCATTTATGAGACTTTTAGAGCTATTCTTCTTCAAAACAAAAGTTCCATTGTTCTAAGGTCATGTGAACAAAAGCACTAGAGTTCAATTTCAGTTCAGAAGCTCAAACCCAGAAGAGACAAGTGGATTTCCAAGTTGGAGCAATATTTCATATTTACTTTCTGAACTGGGGACAAAGGAGACAAAGAAACAGTTCAGAGTGTAAGGGCAGACATTGCATATACCCGTTAGCTTTGCAGGGGTAGAAAGAGCTTGTGGTTTTTACTCACTCCTTCACAAACCACTCACTTTTTGGTTTGTCTTTTTGTTTTGCTTCGCTTTATTTTGTTTCTTTTTCAAGGCAGGGTCCCTCCGTGTAGTTTAGGTTGGCCTTGAACTCACTACATAGCCCAGGCTGGCCTACACACACAGCGGTCTGCCTGCTTCAGCTTCCCAAGCACTGGGATTATGGGCGTGCATCACCGTGCTTGGTTCCTATCCCTTTTTGAGTTAAAAAGGGGACCAGACCTTTCCTTTTTTTTTTTTTTGGGACAGGATCTCGCTTTGTAGTTCAGACTGGCTCTGAGCTCACTATGTAGCCCAGGCAAGCCTCAGATTCACAGCAATCCTCCTGCCTCTGCCTCCCGAAAGACCTTTCTGACTTGAGCCAGGTGTATACCTGACCAGCAGCAACACGGACTGCAATGCAGGCATTAGAATCGGGCACCTCTGCCGATCCTTCCGGTCGCCCTTGACCACACAGAGGCTGTGGCAGAAGTCAGCTGGCACGCTGAGCTGCGCTTTCCCACCGAAGGCCCGGCTGTGCCAAACTTGTCTTCAGCCTCCTCGTGCCTTTCATGTGCCCCATTTTTGTATTCTCTGCCAAAATCTGGGTCTCTCTCTCTCTCTCTCTCTCTCTCTCTCTCTCTCTCTCTCTCTCTCTTCTTTTCTATTTGCATCAGCAGTATACACATACTCAGTGCAGGCAACTTAAAAAATGTCACTGAAGAACTCAGAGAAATTTCTCAACTATGGTCAAACAATGTGCCAATAAAACCACTGTACACTGAAAATGTCAGTCAGTCAAAAACACACTCAAGGCACCTGACCTCCAAAGCGCCGCAGTTCAGTGTACACTTCCCAGCCACGCTCAGAGCGCTGCACAGGCCTGCGTCTGGGCAGGAGCGCCTCTCACACAGCCCGCTGTACAAGGAAATACTGAGTCTTACGCGTCATTCTTTGAAGCCTGTGTCGAAGGCTGCAGGGAAACAGAGGGCCTGTGCTGCGCGAACGCTCTCCCGCCCCGCCCGAGTCAGACGTCCCCAGACCAAACCATCCTCCTGGGGGCCATTTGCCTTCGCACCCCGTTGCTTTTCCAGAGCCTTCTTTTGTGGACCTGGAGAACACAAAGCAACAGTATGGGGTTCGGGGTTTTCAGCATATCCTAAACACTGCTCCGTCAGTGTCAGAAAAGTTTCAGATTGAATGGTGTTTTCTGTGTTCTCCGTCTCCTTACTCACTTATAGTCATTTCATTTCGTATATATAAATTAAAATGAATTATGTATCTGCTTCAAAAGTATTTCCTGATTATTGCTCTTCTATTTTTAAGCCATTTAAGGGTGTTTGTGGGGTTTTTTTGTTTTTTGTTTTTTGGGGTTTTTTTGCTGTTTACAAGTTTTCATGCATGGGAAAGTGTACTGATCTTCAGCTTTTCTTATTTTTATTTGTACGTTTCTAGTACATAGTGATTACAATATCATAGGGAACTGGTACAGGCATATAATATTATCTCAGTGCTTTTTTCATCCCCTGCTTCTCTTTTTCTTCACCACTATGGATGGATGGATGGACGGGTCGCTTTCCCCTTTCCAAAAAAATATGTATATCTGGGCATGGTGGCTCACGCCTGTAATCCCAGCACTCAGGAGGCAGAAGCAGGAGGATTGCTGAGTTTGAGGCTTGCCTGGGCTACATAGTGAGCTCAGAGCCAGCCTGAACTACACAAAGTGAGACCCTGTCTCAAAAAAAAGTACATATATACAATATATTATACACACACACACATATTTGCAATTACTCATATTATTTTTTTAACCTATTTCTTCTCATTTTAAGTTTGGAAGGTTTTCCCCAAACAGGTGAAGTTTTGCTGAACATTTCTAAAGTTACGTCTGTTTTGGTCTTTACTGAAGACAGTACTGACTTGAATGAAGTATTAACACACATTCACGGCCTCCTTCTAGTTGTTCCCATGGCTGACTGTCTGAAAGAGCCACCAAAGAGTTTACTTTGAAGGACTGGTGTGAGACCTGGGAATTTGCATTTTTTACAAGCACTAGGAATGACTATACTGAGATAGTCTATGGACCACACTGGAATTATGTGTTCCATTTTTTAAAATTAGATGAGCGATTTCAACACATGGTGCTGGAACACTTGGATATCCATATGCAAAAAAAAATGAATTTCAATCCACATCTTGCACCATATACAAAAATTAACTCAAAATGGATCATATAAAAATTAAAAATAAATGGATCATAGACCTAAATGTAAAATCTAAAACTAAAAATTCTAGAAGAAACAAGTGAGAAAATATTTGTGGCTTTGGGCTATGCAAAAATTTCTTAGTTATGATACCAACAGCACAATTCATAAAATTTAAAAATTGATAAAATAGATTCAATCATAATTAAAAATTCTTTTGAAACATAGTTATGAAAAGGGATTTAAAAGACAAGTCACAGACTGGGAGGAAATATTTTCAATGCTCATATCTGAGAAAATATTTGTACACAGAAAACATGATTTTGTTAAAGCTCTTAAAATTCAATGACAAAGACAAATAACTAAATTAAATTATAGGCAAAATTTCTGCATAGATATCTTACCAAAGAAGATAGAGGAATGGTAGAGAGGAATGTCACATGAAAAGATCTTAATATTATTAGTTATTAAGGAAAAAATTAACCAATGAGATATTACTACTTACATATATAGTTGTTAGCATTTAAAAGCCAGACCATATTCAGGATCAGTAGGGACACAGAGAGATTTGGAATCTCCTACACTGATGGTAACGTTTGTAAAATGATGGAATCACTCTGGGAAGTAGTTTGGCAGCTTTTAAATGTTAAACATACATTTCCCATGGGATCCAGTCATTCTATTCCTAGGTATTTGGCTAAGAGAAATGAAAGCATATGTCTATACAAAGATCTATACCTATATGTTCATAGAAGCTTTATTTATAATAGCTCAAAACCAGAAACCACTCAAGCGTCCATCAACAGGTGACTAAATAAACAAGTCATGTGTGCATACAATGATAAATTCATCAGTAAAAAGAGTGAATTGGTACATGCCACGTAGATGAATCTCAAAATAACTATGCCAAGTGAAATTTAAAAAAAAAAGCCCAAAGCGTGCACATTGCCTGGTGCTATTTACATAATTTTTTTAAATGCAAGAGCTCTATAGTGATATAAAAGAAGTCCATTGTTTGCATGAAGATAGGGAAAGGGTGGGAGAAACTACAAAAGTATGATTACACTAATGGTTTTAAGGGTATATAAATACAACTGTGATTAAAAATAAGACAAATTTGACAAGAAATTTTAGACATGGTCCCTTCCCTTTTGCACTTGCCCATGGGGTGTTCAACCTCCCTGGCTTATTGTGAAATCAGAAAATAAAACCCAACAGATGAACCTGCAGAACTTGGCTAAGTTTGATTCAAGAAAACTGCTTTGTTTTGTTTTGTTTTGTTTTCCTCTGTTTTGACTGGATGTGAGACCAGGGAAAATTGTCTGTCTGTTATGGTTTGAACTTACAGGAAGAAGACTCTAGGATGGAGTTTCTCATTCCAGATTGTTATTAAGGAATAACTCTGGTATTAAGCCCTACAGAAATGCAGGATCTGTATCTCGAGGAAGGACAGATACAGGCCAAGGCTCTCTGGTACTGAGAAAGCAGTGATATTTACAGCAAAATGCCAGTAAATGACAATCAGCTGCCTGTAACAATATAATCATCATCACATGACATACAAGTGGCCATATCATGCATAGTAATCACCAGTGGGTTCAGGTAGAGTTTGGTCCAGTGTTCAAAGATTATCATCACCAAGAGCCCACTTTCTTGAACCAACCCCTCTGCTCAGGAGACTGGACGAGATTTCTTGGCACAGATGGTGGAATCAGCTCCTCCAATACAGTTCGGGGCTGATTCCCATAGAAAGCTATGGTTGCTTGATCAAGAAATAGTGGCAATAGGCTCTGAGCTATACACAAGATTCATGCTCTAATAGAACCGCTGTGAGTTAAGGAAAAAACACAAACAGTAGAGGCACGTCCAGGACTGGAGCAGTAGAAAGGGTGCTATTCCCAGCACGTGGACCTCTGAATATCACCACAGAGGAGCAGCTGACCCTGCTTACTCAGACACAGTCCTGTTTTATTTTTCCAGTGAGTAAACATATCTTCATCTCTCCAAATTAAAAACCAAAACGAAATGTCAAACATGAAAAAGAAAACATTTTAAAATTAAACTCTATTAAAGAAATGCTAGTTCAAAAAAGACATAATTGGGCTCTCTGAAACCTGGCAGCTCCCAACGCCAACAAGTTTTTCTCTTCGCAGTCTGTTCTCAGCCATTCCAAGAAAGGAACAGAGAAGAACAGAGCTATATCATTCTGATGACAACCCACTTCTAATCCACGGGATCATATGCCTTTGCACCCTGCTCAAAGGAAACTTGGCCTAGAAAAGAATTAGTTTCATAACAAACCAGCCTTTCTGAGAATAGAGGTGAGAAGAGATCGGGCGGAAGACTCGGAGACAGTGCAGAGGAGTTGGCGAGTTTTAATTGCCGGTTCATCTGCAGCTTTATATTGTGCGCAGTGACCGGAGCGACTTGGCTCTGAGTTTCTTCAACTCTCAACTTGGGAGCAGAAAAATAAAATCTGTAAGGTGCTTGGTCTTTCCAGAGATAGAAAGAAGAAGAAAAAAAAAGAGAGACGGAAACATTTGAGTCACTGAGAGAGGCAAATACAATCATTTTAAGGGAAGTAGATTATCGGTAAAGGTCAGCATCTGCACCACAATCTTCATTACTCTCATGTAACATTTATTAAGTGTATGGCTTGCGAGACATGCCAGAGCCCCTCTCAAGTGCATGGTGATATTGGCTAATGAAATTTAGAGAGACACAAGCCTAAGGAAGTCTGTTGAATTGGGAAATCACTATGAAACAAAACATGTTATAAAATTTCCAAGTAAGGCATGGTCAAAATCATATGTGTAGGATAGCTGATGGTGAGATTTAAGATTGTAATGTAGGAAATGATAGAATTTAAGCCAAACACCGAAATACCTGAAGAGTAACAGCATCCTAAATAGCTAGAGCGACCGTTCTCTTTAAAGAGTTGATTCGTTTTCCCATGAATGTGTTTGAATGGCACACTATTCCCCAAGCCCCTACTTTTATGTCTCCTTCCTCCTCTACTTTCTCTTAGTACTTACCATTTCAAGCGAGCTTTACACCTAAGAAGTTATTGCTGCTAATGAAGCAAATGGTCGTCATGAAACTCAAACTGGAAAAAAAAATCTGTTCTAACTCTCTATGTTCTAATAAAACTCTTTATGGTTTAAAACCAGGTAGGTACAATGCACACAATGTTTGCTTGTTTGGGGGGGCTTTGAATAAAATAAGCAAAAAAAAAAAAGAGAGAGAGAGAGAAAATTAGTTGCATTTAACCCATCCTGTGCTCTCATCTCCCGGTCACCCAACAGGCCACTAAATACACCAGAGAATAATTCTGCAAAACAGAAGACATGCTCTTTTGGTTCTCTTGATTTTCTCTCATTTCTATGAATTTAATTTTCTGTGTGAGCATGTGTCTGACTGGGGCAGACAGATTGGTGCAGGGCTTCTTAAAAACAATTTTTTGCTCCATCAGACACAATATATTCTGCTGAAAGAAGAAAGCACTGTACCCCAGGGACAAAAGTTTCCCCAGAAGTTTGTTCCCTCCAAACTTGACAATGGTAGGCAACGTCCCTCTTGGGTGATTTAATTTAATTGTTATGTTTTTAAACTTTGTTTTAGGAGCAATTAAGCAACCCTCAGCTGCACTTCATAGACAAATACCACTTTTTGGTAGATAGAACACAAAACTAGGAATTGGAAAACCCAAAAAAGAATCCTGGCACAGCGCTGGGTGATTTCATCTCCACATGCCTAAATTTCCTGTTTGCAAAATGAGATAGAGCTTCCCACTCGTCACTCCTTTCTTGGAGATGCTGTGAGGACTAATAGTCTTCATCTGATTTTCTTCATCCCCAAAGAAACAGAGGCTTTTAATGACACAAAAGATACGTCTTGATAAGCGTGGTGAGGCCACCACAGACAGGATCCTGGGCTAGATTAGATGATTGCCAAGGTAACACATATTCTGTACTAGTAACTCAATGAGGCGTCAGACACTAATCACTGCACACGGACAATATTAAGAGACTGGTGAGAATAAACCAAACTAAGTTAGGTCTGAGGAGGTAGGAAGCTCTGGAGGATAAATGCACAATCTCTAGATACCCATTCAGGAGCTAGACTCTTGGCTGAGTAGCTTTGGACAAGTTATTTCACATCTTGGTGTCCCAGTCTCCTGAACTGTAAGGAGACAAAAGTAGTACTTCCTCCACTGGGCTAAAATATACACGTTTACGTGCTAGAGCAGTCCATGCCTGGCATAGAGCAAGTGGTACTGTTGTTACTATTGGAATGAAGAAGACCATCTAGGCAAGGGGCACAGTAACAATCTAGGCAGAGGAGAGACAGCATACAGGGTTTGTTGGGACTACAAGAAAGTTCAGCTTCATAAAGTTTTTTTCTATGAACCTGAACTTCACCGATAGGCAATTAAGAGCCACTAAATAATTTTAAATTAAATATAAGATAATAAGATTTGTGTCTTGGTCAATAACCAAAGAAGATGTTGGTAGGATGTGACAAGTTTCAGCAGAATGACCATGGTTACTTCTCTCCCAGTAACCTCACTTCTTTATAAAACAGCTTAGAGGCTTTTCCCATCAAAAGGTAGAATATTTTCCCCACCTATTGACTTTGGACCTG
>PVIC010040495.1:0-16649 GCA_004025085.1 Thryonomys swinderianus
CCAGGGTGCTGCATAGCTGTGCATACTCGAACAAAAACGTGACAGGACTTGTCTGGGAGCCTCAGGAAGGGATCTGTCAGGAGCTGCATAATTACATGAGTGAACTGGCAGCCTCCTGGGAAAGGGCTGATCCTGCCAGTGGAAGTTCGGCAGTAGAAGCATGAAAGTTGGAGTTACTTAGAGGTCATTGCCACAGAGTGGGGGTAAATTAGAACCAGGTACCACTGAGCCGAGGTAGCCTGTCTTTGGAGCCACTCCTTAGGGACTCGGGAAACAAGGAGGTTGAAAGTTACAAGGGGCTTCGGAAGGTCCATGAATATCCACACCATGTTAGTAGCCTGTAGCACCAACTGGCAACTTGCCACTCAGGCACCCGTGGGCTGTCTTGAAGGCCGGGGTTTTAGGCAGTGGGCTTCTCAGCAGAGCTGGGGTCTAGGCTTAAGAGGAAAAGGTTTACCCGTGCAGTGGCACAGCTGAAGAGCTTGGTTCCAAGCTCCTGGTAGAATTGGGAAGGTGGTTAAGGCTGGTGAGAGCCCTGTGAGAGCAGTTGGAAGCTGAATCAGGAAAGCTCCAGAACTTCTGCACAGTGCTCATTTGCCAACGATTTACAGATATTTCAATAATTTAGCAAGATCATTTGAGTAATACAGAACACTATTTTCTTGCAGTTTTAAAAATTAACTGGCAATAAAATTTAAACACGTAGCCACCTGCAACTTCTTCAAGCACTGTTAGTTAAGAAGCAGTATTTTTCCCATCCAGGGTCCACAGATTTTTTTGAATCATTTCTGCTATTTATACTCTGGTATAAATCCTATATGCATTGTTTTTTAAATTCATGCAGCTTCAGAAATACTGGTGTTTGATTCATATTCCTGTTGGGCTATCTTTCAGGTACATTTGGTCCTGAATTAAATTACCAAGGTTTGAATAGCTTATCTTGAACTTCATTTTAAAATCTCTGGTGTTGGGGCCAGAGATTTGGCTCAATGGTTCCAGAGCCTGCCTTGCAAGTGAAATGGTCTTGGGTTCGATCCCGGTAACCACATACAATGCTGGGCATGGTGACTCACACCCACCAGCCATCAATACCACATACCACAGTGCCGGGCATGGTGGCTCACGCCTGTAATCCCAGCACTTGGGAGGCAGAGACAGGAGGATTGCTGAGTTCCAGGCTTGCCTGGGCTACATAGTGAGCTCAGGGCCAGCCTGAACTACAAAGCGAGACCCTGTCTCAAAAAAAAAATCTCTGTTGAACACAAGGTTGATTCAGTTAGTATTTATTGAGGACCACCTGACCGTGCTGTTCTTGCACTTGTAGAACCACCATTGTAGAGAGAAAGGTGAGGGAAAAAAAATCTAAGGAAATAGGTTAAATAAAAAAATTTTTTTTTGAGACAGGGTCTCGCTTTGTAGTGCAGGCTGGCCCTGAGCTCACTATGTAGCCCAGGCAAGCCTTGAACTCAGCAATCCTCCTGCCTCTGCCTCCCAAGTGCTGGGATGACAGGCATGAGCCACCACGCCCAGCATTGTGAGGTGTAGTACTGATTGCTGGTGGGCATGAGTCACCACATTCAATATCATAATATATGTGGATACCAGGTTCGAACCAGGGACCTTGCGCTTGCTAGGCAGGTGGCAGAGAACCACTGAGCTAAATCTCTGGCCCACGTTAAATAAATTTTTAATACATTTAGGCAATAAGATACCCATGAAGTGGCTACAGAGGGCTCTCTGAGACCCAAAGACGAGAGAATGGGTGTGGTTGTGAGTTGGTTGCTGCCCATCTACTTAGAAAAGTTTTGTGT
Organism: Thryonomys swinderianus; assembly: GCA_004025085.1. Classification (NCBI taxonomy): domain Eukaryota; kingdom Metazoa; phylum Chordata; class Mammalia; order Rodentia; family Thryonomyidae; genus Thryonomys; species Thryonomys swinderianus. The sequence continues at coordinate 1,812 of PVIC010040495.1, forward strand.
ATTCAGTAATAAATGTGTGTTGAGTGTGCCTGTTGTTTGCTGGCACATTGTTGATAGACCTACACACAAAGCAGACTCCCCTGCCTGGGGAGTTTATATTCTAGTAGGAGAAGATGGCAAGTATATAAAACAGACAGGATGTTAAATGCTGCATATGATGGAAAGAAACAGTGCAATAGAGAGTTCTGGGTGGCTAGTAAAAATGTAAAATCAGAGTTTGTGAGTTTTCTGGGGTTTGTTTTTATCTGTTTATTTGTTTTTGTTTGTTTGTCTTTCCTGGGATTGCAACCCGTTATATTTTTTTCAAAACAAATTTCTGACAGAAAAAGCCAGGTGAGGTGGCATACATTTGTGATCCCAGCACTCAGAAGGGTGAGGCAAGAGGATCACAGTGAGTTTGAGGCCAGCATGAGCTGCATAGCAAGATCTATCTCAAAAAAACAAAAACAAAACTTTTTTTCAGTGTCTCACTAAATTATTAAATTATCTAGATTGAACTTGAACTTGAGATCCTCCTGCCTCAGCTTTGCAGAATGTTGGAGTACAAGTGTGTGCCAGCTGTAATCTAGCCCAACAGGTTGACATCCAACTAGTAATTATTTTAGGCTTTGAGGGCCACATATTTTCTGATGCAACTATCCTATTCTACCTCTGTAGGGTGTCTTAGTTACTTTTCTCATTGCTGGGACAAAATTCCTGACAAACAAGTTAAAGCTGGAAAGATTTATTGTAGCTCACAGTTTGTAGAATTAACCCATAGTTCACTGGCTCCAAGGCAGGGTATCATAGCAGAGAGGCAGGAGAGAGCAGAAACAGTCCATAGCATAGGAGGCAAAAAAACAGCAGAGCAGCAACAGCAAGCTTCCCTTTCCCTTTTATCCCATACAGAATCTAAGTCTCTTGGGTGTTTCCATACCGAGGGTGGGCCTTCCATCATCCACACTCAGAACTGTACTAAGCCAATGGACTAATTTACTATCACACACTTTTAACCCCATTATCACACACTTGTGATCAGCCACCTCTTAAAACCCCACCTATAAATACATGAGGCCTTGGGGGACATTTAGATATAAGCCACAACATAGAGCAAAATCAGATAGACCAAAATGTAAAAGAAAAGATGTGGTTTTGTTCCCTACAGGTTTTATTTATGGCACGAAAATGTACATTTCATTTAATTTTACATATCACAAAATAGTTTTGATTTTTCCTCTCAAAAATATAGAATCATATTGCCTGCAGACCATACAGAAACAGTCAGTGGGCTGTTTTAGGCCCTATTTCACTATCCTAAATCTGACTCAAGAGATGTAGCAGTGTCTTTTCTTTTTAATTCCTTTTTTTAATGTTTAAAGGACATATATTTTAAAGGAAAAGTGAAATCCGATTTGTATTATTTCATAAATAAATTCGGTTTTAGGTCCAGCACTTTGATTGTTACTTTATGAAGGAAATAATAAAGATATCTATCCAGTGATGAATATTTACTTACTAAATTTACATTTTCAGAAAACTCCAGGCTCTACTGTGCAGTAATAGCTTTTAATACTTCCATCATAATACAATATTTATGAAGCCATTTTAAGTAGCAGCCAAGAATTATCTTGTTATGTAATAGGGAAAGGTAGAGCCTGGCGTGCCAGCTGTGAGGGTCACCGAGGACCTAGACTCCTGCTCTGTGCTTGGCCATCCTTAGCATCCAGGGCTCGTCTGCTTAGGCTCCATGTCTGCAGTTCTGCGTCGAAGAAAGAGCAAGGGCAAAGAGGGGCAGTGTTTTCCTTCAGTTCATGAACCTGAGCCTCTGCACAGCCTTCTGCCATACATCTCATTGGCCAGAGCTGTGCCACGAGATCATCTTGAGCTAGAGTCACTTGGTTAAACTCATTTTTGTCACTGAGTACATTGCTTTTTCAAATAAAGCAGATTTTTGGCTACTAAGAAAGGGAAATTGGTCACTGGATAAACAGCAGTTGTCTGCATGGCTCTTATATGTATTTGCATGAGAACCTCACATATAAGTTAACAGGTGCCTTCCTCTCATGGATAAATTGACATGGATGAAAGCCCTGACTCAAATGTCAGTGACTGGTGTTCCATGATTTACTTCTCCAATTGCTCAGTGATTTTTTAAATCTTTGACTATGAGGTGCATTTCACTTCAGAAAAGTTGAGATGTGGGAAGAACGTGTATAAAGGAATTGATTGTGCATTGGTCATTGAACTCTGGTATCCTGCCCAGAACATACCCTAGGCTGCTTTCTGTTGCCCCACGGGGAGGCCTTCTGTTACCTGGGGCCCCCAGGAGCCCACAATTTCAGGCCACAGTCACATCTGCTGATCTTAAAAGCAGCCTTGGCTGGAGTGACTCATCTTCCTTTCTGGTGCTTGTATCACAAACATCCACAGGAAAACTTCCTTCTCTGATTTAGATTTCTCTCACTTTAACATTCAAGCGTGTGTTCTAGCTATTTTTCCATAGTTTTAGCTACCCTGTCCTTCCCATTTCTTCTTTTCTCCTAAGTGTAAGGAATCATGGAGGTCAGTGACTAAGGAAACACCTTGAGTTTGATTAGGAGTCAAATTATGTTTGTTCATTCTAAAGAACATTTAAAATAAGTTAGCTATGAAGTTCTCATATATACAGAAGTTTAGATTTCATTCCATTCAGTTTTTACAGTTGTTGTGTGGCTAGTAGGATTATAGGTCATTGTTTTATGATTTCTAGACATTTGCAAACCAAATAAAAATTGCTTTCATCATCGAAGAAGCAAGATTATGAGTGAGATACTGCCACACAGAAGTCTGTGAACACAGAGCAGTGGAGATCCGGAGGTACCAAGCAGGAAATGGCACAGTTGTTTTCACAAGAACACGTACTAATGTAGCATCTTCATCAAAGTAGGTAGCCTCAGTTTCTAAATCTGTAAAATAGGAGCAATAAAATCTTCTGTTAGGCTTTCAATGTGAAATTAGGTAGGAGGGAAGCTTTTTTCCAAGTGGATGTTTCAAAATAATACAACACATTTCTGAAATTGTGTTATAAGCTGGGGGAAAAAGTTAACTTTTTCAGAAGTAACAAAAGCTTAATTGAATAAGTCAGGAGAAGGTTATTACCAATTCAGATGCATAATCATATGGTAATTTGTGTGTCTTAACAGTATCATTAAGCTTTAATGTCTGTCCTATTTTGCCTATTTTTTATGTGTCCATACGAACCGTACTTTCTTATTATTCATGAATTTCCATTCAGGGATCAGAAGCCTTTTGCTTAAAACATATAACAGACGTGCAACTGCCATGATTCTTCTCCCTGGCTTTTATAATATATATTTTACCTTTTAAATTTCTTCTCTGTGTAGATTCTATAGAATCATTAGAACAATGGAGTTTGTTTTCTTGTGCTTTATGTGCCACATTTAAGACACTGGATGTTGTCATCATCTCAGTTAACCGATGCCCTTAGGGTTGCAAGGTGCGTAACATCTGGAAGACCGCTAATGTGTGAGCAGCAGCTCAGAAGCACCCCTGATCCCTGTGGCTGAAAGGGGGACCATGGAGGGTCTGAGGAGTGAGGAGGAGAGTTCTCAAAGCAGTGATGTTCGTGGTTACTCTTAGCTGGCAGTGGAGCATATCTTCGTCTTGGGGGCTGAAAGGTGCTTTCCATGATGTGTGGTTATAGCACTGGAGGCTGAAAAGGCTGCTGAGGGAATAAAAAAATGTTGCTGTTCCAAGAACCTCTGAAGTGCTGACATCGTGGGTGGGCTGTTCGTGGCTGGGGCAGAGGGAGCGATGTCATGTGGAGTGAGGTGGGATGGGCAGTGGTTATGGCCTGTGGAGGACGGAGTCTGACCCTCTTGTCTGTGTCCCTGGGAATCCAAGCTGGGCGTCAGTGTTGTGGGAGGCTAGATGAAGACATCCGGGGCATCAGTGAGTGGCCAGTCCCGGGCACTTGGGCAAAGTGCCCCTTGTATCTCCAGCTGTAAGAAACTGAACCTCATTCTGTTTGGAAAAGCATCCTTACAGTTTCACATGCACATTTCTCCTTGTCTGTCTTCTCTCTATAGATAAAGAAGAAGCAGCAGGATGTGGTTAGATTTCTGGAAGCCAGCAAGATAGAGTTTGAGGAGGTGGACATCACGATGTCAGAGGAACAGAGGCAATGGATGTACAGAAACATTCCTGCAGAAAAGAAGCCTGTGCAGGGAAACCCACTGCCACCTCAGATATTTAATGGCGACCGATACTGTGGGGTAAGTGGCTGATTGTCCTCCCCTCTTTCCTCTGGTGCTCACCACCATGATCACCTTATGCATCTGGGCTGTTCCTGGTAAAGACTGTATCCTCTTCACCCAGGGCCTGTTTGGGGCCACAGGTCTAAGAGGGTGGAGTTGAGAGGGGACCTGAACCCCAGACCACAAGCAGTGAGTGGTTGTGTGGTTTGTGAACGTGAGTACAAGTCCCTCACTGCTTTGAAAGAGGGGCTAAGATGGAAAACTGAGTATGTGATTCTTGTGTCCTAAATTTTGAAACATATCTTTCCATAATTATGTTTTGGGGTACAGAATAAATGAAATAATTTTCCTGAATCTGTATCTCTGTCATATAAGTAAGTATAAGTAGCTGGTTATAAGCTGGAGTTCCTTCTTAATGATTAAGAACCAGAGGAATCACTAAGAACACCTGAAATCTAGTAGGTACCTTCCTGCTTTGTAAGAAGAGGAAATCAGTTTTGTCTATCTGCCCACCCTCTTATTTCTTAGGTTAACAAATTTTGAGAAACTTCTTTCTGATGTGGAGGTTAAGAGTTGTCTTTCTCTCTTCTTTCTTTTTACCTTTTATTTGGGGGGGGGTAGTTCTGAGAATATATGTTGCCATTTATTCGGGGACTGGTTTTAAAGGTGGCCTGGAGAAGGCATCCAAACTCTCGTGCTGAGGGCCTTGAGATGGAACAGAGCTGGTTATCACCCGGAGGAAGCAGCCCCCAAAGGAGGAGAAGCTGGGGTGCAGCAGTGAGTGGGCTGTGTGTGCCTTCTTACCCGAGGAGTTCAGAGGAGAACGCTCCACGTGACACTAGGCATGACTCAGAGTTCTGGTACCATCTTTGGTGCCTGAGATTCACTGCAGTGCTTCCCTTCAGCCCTCCGTCTCCTCTTCTTCCAGCAAGGGGTGTGAGTGCTTGTCTCACCACCCAGGATATTTGTGACACTTTTTAAAAGAGTATTTCTTAAAAGCGTTCTTTTGTGTTTTATTAATATCATGACATCATAATTTATTGGGGGAAATACACAGTCAACAAGGTGTATGCTGTTCATGGTTTCAAGAGGATATAAACTATACTATACCTATCGACCAAAGTGATGAGGTCATAGTCACAAATATTTGCAAATTACACAGGTCAAAGTAAAGCCATAAGCCAAATAGTACAAGAGAGTTTAAACAAAAATCCAGTAGTTTTCTTTTTCCTTTGTATTTTTCAGGTACATAAATCCCTTTATTCTAGTTATAGTTTCTAGAATAGGTATAGAATTTTAGGTCAGAAAGAATTTTTTTTTTTTGAGACAGGGTCTCGCTTTGTAGTTCAGGCTGGCCCTGAGCTCACTATGTAACCCAGGCAAGCCTGGAACTCAGCAATCCTCCTGCCTCTGCCTCCCGAGTGCTGGGATGACTGTCGTGAGCCACCACGCCCGGTACTGTGGTATGTGGTGTTGATTGCTGGTGGGCGTGAGTCACCACGCCCAGCATTGTATGTGGTTACCGGGATTGAACTCAGGAGCTTGCGCTTGTGAGGCAGGCACCAGAACCACTGAGCTAAATCTCCGGCCCAGTCAGAAAGAATTTTGATGGTATTGCTTCATTACCAGTTGGTCTTCAGGGCCACATATGAAATGTCTAGTGTCAGTTTCACAATTATTTCTATGTCTCTTGTCAGTTTCTTCTGTGGAAAATATTAAAATCTCTTGTACATCTGTGTCTTCTTAAATTTTTTGGTGAATTAAACTATTCTGCATTTATGGTACTGAGTGCTCAGTGGGCTTTATCTGAGAAATTATATGACAAAGCTATTAGATCGGCATTATTTTCTTTGAGAAAATTCTACCTACTTTTCTTTTTCCTTTCCCTTAAGTGCCTTTTAATATGAATATTGGATTTTTCCCTATCAGTTTTCTAATATCTTTAGCTAGATCTTTTTTTTTGGCCCTCAATGATTCCCTTCATTCTTTAGGGAACATTTAGATTTTTTTAAAATTCTTCACTATCATTCACTGATTTTGTTTATTTGTTTTGAGATAGGCTTTCACTATATCCCAGGCTAGCCTACAACTTGTAATCTTCCTGCCTCAGCCTCCCAATGCAAGGGTCACCACACCAAACTCTTTCATGGAATTTTTGACCTCTGTTTCCACTGTTCTCTCTTTTCTCTTCTTTTCTTGGTCCTGGGGTTTGAACCCAGGGTCTGGGAGAGCTGTACCCTTCCCCTTTGAGCAAGGGCAACTAACCCTGGGCTCATTTGCCCACCTGCTCCGGTGCCCCGTGCTGTCCCAGCCATGGTTTCTAATGGCCTCAACTGGTAGGTGCCCTGTGGGGCTTCTCACTTTGCAAGTGATACCTTCCAGAGAGCCTGCACAGTCTTCTGTACCTTGAACAGTCTATGAACTTAACACTTTAACATAGGAGATGAGCCAGGTATGCAAGATACAGCGTAAGCCTCTGCTAAGCTACTTGGCAGTGTGGACAGTTGCCTTCTCTCTTATTCTGTGTCTCAGTAACTGTCTGTTTCAAGGAGTTCCCTGCTGAGTGGCAGCCCACCCGTTCCTCCCAGCCAAGAATTTGGAAGTGGAGGCGATGGTATAGAAGCACAGGTATAGTTGGAGGCCATTTGGGGCAGGCGTGAGGGTGCCTGGCATGGCGCAGATGACCCTGAGCTGTGGCCCAAGAGTGTTCTTGGCTCCTAGGCAACACCAGTCCCCCCACCCCCCATTCTCTAAGCTGGTTCTCCAGCTTTCCTGTGGCCCCATCAGCTCACCACCGTATCTCTACAGCTTCCTCTTGACGTGCAGCATCCTTTCAATTACTTGCAATAGATCCAAACTGCCCCAGCTTATTTTCCTTCCTCAGGTTCAAGGTTTTAAGCCATTATTTTCTGTCTGCCTGCCTGGTCTGTGTGACATGTTCCAGGAATGAAAATGTAGCATCCATTCATACAAAAGGAAAATGGCAACTCCCTTTTATTTCTTTTCTCCTCTTTTAGGCAAAAAGATGATTTGGTTCTTATTTTCTTATATTGTAATTGTTATATTTTTTCTTATATCAAGTTTCATTATGATAGAACACATAAAATTTATCATTTTAACCATATTTAGATCACTAGTATTAAATTTATTCACATTATTATGAAATATATGCCTGAAACTTTTTATATTATAAAATTAAATCTCTGTATCCATTAAAGAAGTCTCCTTGGTACCCTCCCCAAGTGCCAAGTAACCCCTATTCTTTTTCTTTGAGTTTGACTAGATGCTTCATACAAGTGGAATTATATAGTATTTGTACTTTTATGACTGGTTTCTTTTATGCAGCATAATAATCATGGTATAGCATATCACAGGATTTCCTTTTAAGTTTGCATGATTTATTGTCTATGTATTCTGGGTGTTTTTGTTTTGTTTTGTTTTGTTTTTTTTTGAGACAGAGTCTCGCTTTTGTAGTTCAAGCTGGCTCTGAGCTCACTATGTAGCCCAGGCAAGCCTGGAACTCAGCAATCCACCTGTCTCTGCCTCCTGAGTGCTGGGATTACAGGCGTGAGCCACCACGCCCGGCCTGGGTGTTTTGGTTTTTACATTCACCCATCAAGATGTTGAGTTGCGTCCACCTCCTGGCAGTTGTGAATCAGGATGCTCTGCACAGGAATGTGCAAATAACTTCTTCAACACAATTCATTCAGTTCCTTTCCATATACCTAGAAGTAGGCTTCCTGTATCTTACGGTCGTCCCAGTTTTAATTTTGCGGGCAACACGCAAGCCATTTTCCATAGCTGATAGACCACTTTATAATCTACCAACAGGGCACAGAAGTCCCAGCCTCTGCATGTCCATACCAACACTTGTGATTTCGGCTCCATTTTGTTATAGTCATCTAGTTGGTGTGAAGTGATATCTCACTGTTCATTTGATTTCCATATCTTAAGATTAGTTATGTTGAACATCTTTTTCATATGCTCAATAGTCATATTGTATATTATCTTTGGAGAGATGTCTGTTTGAGTCCTTTTCCATTTTTAAAATAAGGTTATTTGACTTTTTTATGGGCATGGATGGCTGAGGATGCCAATGCTTAGAGTCAGACATAATGGGGAAGATGGAGAGAGTGGACAGGGAGCGGAAATGTGTTAGAGTGGTCACTTCAAATATTGTCTTAGAATGAAGACATGACAAATGGACAGGACAGGCAGATACTTTATAGAAAGATAGCCTTTTGGCTATTTCTGTGAAGCAGTTTACAAGGTTCTATATGTTTTCAAATTTCTAATTTGCTTTTTTACATTTTAAAAATGGTATTTATAGTGCTAAGTTTGGTGGCACATGGACTTGGGAGGCTGAGGCAGGAGGACTGCTGCAAACTAGAGGCCAGCCTGGGCTACATAATGAATCCAAGGCCAGTCTGAACTATGTAGCAAGACCTTTTCTCAAATAACCAAAGAACATTGGTATTTATAGATCGTTAAATTGTGCCTCAGCATTGGATTTATGACTAAGGTCAGTAAACCTACTGACTAGGTTTTTTTAGATAGTGATTTGGAGTTAATTATATCTGCCTTTGTGCATATTATCTTGGTTATTTAAATCCTGGAAGTAGGCTGGGGAGGGGTTAGACTTATTGTGAGGAAGGGCAGAAAAGATACCTGGCCAACTGAGGTCTTCAAGGAATCCCATCCTCAGTCCTTTTTTCCTGTGAAAGGAGACAAAGGCATGTGTTCACCTCTGCTAGCCTTTGGTAGAAGCTCAGGAGCTCACCCCATGCAACCTGCAGCTGTGCACTTGCAATTACGCCCAAATGCAACGTTTATTAAGAGATCGGAGAAGACTATCTTGTGATCATATATTTTAAGTATATTTGGTGATTTTTTAAAGCATAAAAACCTATTCCTATAATTACATCTTGCAGATTCTTGATTTATAGATAAGATTTTATTTTTAAAAAAGAATGTTTTACTGTTTTACTTGTTTTACTTAAAATGTTTTACTTAAAAAAGAATGCATTACTGTTCTACAGATCTTTTTTTTTATATTCCTACACACAAATATACAAAATGGTGTTCAACTGTCTCAAAAAGTTATTGGAAAAGAGATACTTGAAAATTCTTATTCTGAATTAATTGGTTAATGTTATTGTTGTCATTTATTTCCCCAATACTGTAAAGAATGTACACATAGAAATAATTTGAAAATAAAAATGAGAAAGCAAGAATGATCTTTTTATCTTTTTTTTGCAACTTTTGATCTATATACTTTCTCTTTTCTTAGCTTTAAGTTTTTAAGGTCACACTATTGAACATGCTATTTATGTACCATTCTGTGTCCTGCTCTCTAACAAAAATAGTTTCTGTGCCCTTGTATAGTAATGTTTTAGAGATTCCATACTATTCCTTTGGGTAGCTGTTATAATCAACTTAATTATTTTCCTACTGTGGGCTATTAGTTTGTTTCCAACCACTTGAAGTAACCGTGCCTTAGTGACAAGCTGTTCTGAATACTGCAGTCTGTTGAATGCTGTTTTAGAAAGTACATTCTCTCTGCAGGCCATGCCATTCCTCTTCCTTCCCTTAGAGTCCTCTGTCACTCTGCAAAATATTTTGGGGTTATTGTTGGTGGCCCCAGAATCTGGGTTCAAGGTTAAGATAAAGCCACTTGATGCAGTTAAAGTTAGTAAAAGTTAAAGCTACAGATGACTGTTGTATGCACTGAGTTTCTCAGGCCTTATGGTTGCTTAGCATCATAGAATGAAATCTGTCTGTCTGAAAAGTCCACTTCACTTGGCACATGGCAAAATGTGTTTTTTTGTTTTGTTTTGGGGTTTTTTTTGCAGTACTGGGGATCAAACTTGGGCCCTTGTGTGTCCAGGTTGGTGTGGTACCACTTGGGCTAAATCCCCAGCTCCAAAATGTATTTTTTAAATAGCAAAATGCATGCTGGTATAGAGCTACATATCTGCAGTGACTGCTTCAGAGTATAAATTCCACCCAGTTTCTCTCTCAAAACTCACATCAGATGTGCTTGTTTTTACAATCTCTATTTTACTTTGGCTGTTACTCAACACCTTCAAATCCTGTGCCTTTTTACTGTTGAATTATGATGTCTTATCTCAGAACTCTCCTTATGTCTTTGCCCTTAGTTGGCCATGAACTCCATATGCCATCACCCTCAGCGTGCTCTGTGACCTGTTTACCTTGATATCTGGCACCTACTGAAACTCTGCTGGGAGCATGGACTGTGCCTCAGGGATTCTGGCTCTGAACAGCCACAACACACTGACTCAGAGTTATTGGTCAACCAAGGGAGGGAGCCGCGCCGTCCCCTGGGGTCCTCCCGAGTCAGGGTGCTGTGCATCTGCAGTGTGCAGTTTGAAGTGTGCAAGACCAGACCCCACTGTATCCCATTTCATCAGATTTGTCAAAGTAAGTTTAGTGAACCCTCTAAATTTGGTGTCTGGGAAACAGCCTCTGTTAGAAGCCTCTATTACCTATCCCACCTGTACAGTTTTCTTAGGAATTCTTTCATCCAGACTTGAAGTCTTTCTGTCTAAAAGATCAGTTGTCTAGTCAAGGAGGATCTCCTTCTTCAAATGTCTTACTGTAAATATCCAGACACCAGAAAGGGAAAGCAAATTGGGAACCAGTGTAGAGATTCTTCCTGATTGCGGAGTGCTGATCAGCTGTGTGTGCCCCAAAGCTTAACAATTCGATTCGATATTCTGGCAGTTTTCTCTCTTCTGTAGAACTGCAGTTTTTATTTTTCTGTCTGTAAATGTTTAATCTTGCATTTTCACCTCACTGAGATGTTTGCCTCAGTGTTCTACAGCAACGAGTCCCTGGGATGACTTTCATAAAAATGGATGCTGGCTGTGACTATTGAAAGCCTTCATCCAGACCATCTGGGGCCACCCCACAGCATGGTGAGCAGTATGTCCAAAATAATAGCTATGCAGGTACTTTTCTTCCCAGAATATTCTTCTTTCTTTGAGAGCCTTATGCCATTAAAAGGGAATGAAAAATGAGCAAAGCTGTTAGAAGAGCATGAGACCATGTCAAGATCAGCATTGAGACAATACCCAGTTACAGGAGGACAGATGAGAAGCTGATTTTCCTTTGCCCTTCTTTGGATGTGACCTTCCCTGTTTTCTCCAGATGTAGCCTCTTCGTTAAGCTCTGCCTTGTTAAAAAAAAAAACTAAAGGAATTAAAATATTCCTTTAGCTCTGTGTTTTGTGTTTAATACCTAGATTTTAAAATTTGGATAGTACATACTTCCTTCTTTGAAAGATGAAGGGAAAATGATGTTCTTACAGCTTCTCAATTTCTGTCCACATTGATACACGTATGTACAACACTGCTGATACACAGATAAACAATGTTGCTGGAGTTTATGTCATACTGTTCTGTCACTGTAACAAACACTGTAAATATGTCTTGTATTATATATATATTTATACTAATATAATTCTATAAATATAGTTGCTATGAAACTGCTTAGCAATGTGAGCAGCCATAGGGAAGCTTATAATCCTATTTTACTAAGTCCCTGTGGCTTAATGGAGAATGGCGGAAATGTCAGTATCCAAGGGATCTTTTAGTGAATTTTAACTATCTCACTTACTCAGCCCACGTTTGTCTGGGAAAAACAAAAGAGGCACATTTTTTTTTTTTTTTTTTGAGACAGGGTCCCGCTTTGTAGTTCAGGCTGGCCCTGAGCTCACCGTGGAGCCCAGGCAAGCCTCAAACTCAGCAATCCTCCTGTCTTTGCCTCCCAAGTGCTGGGATTACAGGCGTGAGCCACCACACCTGGCTTCAAAAAATGTTTTGTTAACATGGTATACCCACTCTGTAAACTTCCTAATTTTTTTTTTTTTTGAGACAGGGTCTTGCTTTGTAGTTCAGGCTGGCCCTGAGCTCACTATGTAGCCCAGGCAAGCCTCAAACTCAGCAATCCTCCTGTCTCTGAGTGCTGGGATTACAGGCGTGAGCCACCGTGCCCCCGGCACTGTGGTATGTGGTATTGATGGCTGGTGGGCGTGAGTCACCACACCCAGTATTGTATGTGGTTACCGGGAATCAAACTCAGGGTTTACACTGCGAAACAGGCGCTGGAACCACTGAGGTAAATCTCTGGCCCAAACTTCCTAATTTTTATAAGCTTTTATTTGATTTTCATTCTTAATGCATAATTTCATTAGATATAAAATTCTAGGTTTAAAATCATATTCTCAGGAAGCATTAGTTTCTTATAGCTAAGTTATTTAATTTTTGTCTCTAGACTGTGGTGTTAGGATTTTGTTTGATTATTTTTTGGTTCTGGGTTGGCATCTGTTAAGACTTTTCAATCTGAAAAGTAACTTTTTTTTAATTTTGGAGATGTTCTGTTAATTTTTTTTACTTTGTTTCCCCCATTCATTGGGCTTTCTTCTTTACCTACAGGACTTTTTGTTCTGTTTTGGTGATGTTTTATGGTTAAGTTCTAACAAGGAATGTTCTTACCTACTTAATAGTTCCTATCTGTCTTGACACTACATCCTGAGAGGCATTTTTTAATTTATCTTCTAGATCACTAGTTTGCCTTTTAGTCCTGTGTCATTCTGTTATTTAATCTATTTATAAAAATTTTAATTTGGCAATCAAATTTAATTTTCAGGAGTCTTTGTTGTTTTCTGAGTACTTTAAAAAATAATGGCTTGTTCTTATTTCGTGGATGCAGTATCTTCTTTAATCCCTCCAAGGATATTAGTTGAAAGGGTTTCTAAGGGCTCTGCACGCCATCTGCATCCATGGGTTGTGACTGTCATTGTCTTTCTCCTGGCTGTGGCTTGACCCTCCCCAGAGTGGCACACACCTGTTTTCCCTTCAGGTAAGAAAGCTAAACCAGACTTACAGCCAAGTGGCCGGACAGGCAGACTGGAGCCCCCTAAGAAGGAGTATCACAAAGGCAGCAGAAAACCGTGTGCGGCCATGGGATGTGCCTCCTGAGGGTTCCGCCCGCTTTGTGTCTGTCTGGTGGAGAAGCCATAGAAAGCTGGAGTTCAGGCCTGCAGTGGGCTGACACAGTCTCTAGAGAGCACTTGGTACTTAGGCCGCAGGGAGGGACAGGCTTTGAGTAGCGCCGTGGGCTTGTCCCCTGCTCTGTGCTGCTGCCCGCAGGCTCTGTTGCTCATCTCAACTTGCAGTCTCTGTGGGGCTTCTCTGGGAAGGAGTGTTCATTCTTTGGTTTGGGGCTGTAGTTCCCCCTGCTGTTTAACTCTCCATTTTGCCATATATACTCATACTGTATGACTTACAATCATATTTCCTGTTCCTTTCCCTAGGTCTAGCACAAATATTTTTCCTGTCTACTTTCAGGAGCACTTGGATAAGGTAGTTTCATATGCTGCCACCTTGACCCAGGACAGTTAGAAAAATAAACATGAACGATGAATTTGAGGTCCTCAGCTTTGGACTTTGGCATATTTTGCTGCTTGACTTAACAGTTGTGGACAAAGCCATTTTAGATAACTGTATCTTACCTGTCTTAGCAGGACTAGAACTGCCAACTATTGTTTTTCTTCCTGCATCACAATTTCCTAAAACAGAGGATAGCATTAACGGTCCTTCTGCACTAAATTGAGAAATTCTGCTCAGAGGCTGCCCTCAGGCTGGAAAGAAATGTAGCCAGAAGGATTCTTTGCCCAGTTTAAACTGCAGCAGCAGCAAATCTGCTAGTCTTAAAAACAGTTCCTTTTAAAATTCTTCCTTTGAGTGAGTCAGATTTACTGTGACTCATGTAGAATGATTGCTGTCACCATTTCCTTTGGGGCAACCTGTTTTGTTCCCTGCAGCTTTCCATTTGGTTAGGGCCTTGGTTACTGGAAATAATACGGACCCGTCACTTCGTTGTCACTGGCAGAGCTGTGGGGAGCAACGTCGCCTTTCAGAGTGGCCTGGCCACTATGTGCCTTCCTGTTACCCTTGGGAACCCTGAAAGGGCGAAGAACTTTAAGATCTTTGTCTCCAGTGCTTGCTTAACCTATAATGATCTAATCAGCATGTGTGGATAAAGCCTTTAAGTGAGCTTTGTAGAAGAATGAGGCTATTGTTAACTCCACCTGTTGTAGATTTTTATCCTGAGCTTATAAATAACTCCAACATTGGTTTTCACTTGAACCCCAATGGGAATATAGGTGATAGACTTTTCCTTTTACCTTTTGTTCTGTTACAGATATTTAACTTGTTTTATCTTGTTTAAAATTCCCACATCTAGAGGATAGTCTCCATAGTGAGTAAGAATACTATGTTGTTACCTATCTAGTCAAGAAATTTTTCTTTTTGTAACCAATTAACATTAGAAACAGTGGCATTTTCATCCATTGCCTTCAATATAGTAAGATGTGTGCTGGCTCCTGAAACTGAGCACTTGAATCTTTGAATATGATTTCTGTGTGTGTATTCTCCTGCAAAGTTCATTTGAACTGGTCTCCATACCTTTCTATAGAGAAGGTTGATTATCCTGAAATGTGTAACCTGCATACACACACTTATAAACATTCCTGGGAGAATGCCTTTGAATACAAGGAATTCAGCAATCTGCTTAGAAA
>PVIC010040496.1:0-16671 GCA_004025085.1 Thryonomys swinderianus
TTATTCCTTAGTACATACTAATATTACGTTATTTGCTTTTCAAAGAGATATATGAAATTTGGTTTATTTACTGAAACCCTATCGATTTTCTAAAGAAACACAACTCAAATATTATATGCCCATAACAAGACTTAGAGTTATGGAGCAAATACTCATACGGTATATGAGGATTTTTCCAGGGTTATCATGGTCAGTGCTCTAGAGATAGTCTTGTAAATAGTACATGTGGTTATACATTTTACTGCCTTTCATTTTTTAGCAGGAATAGCCTCAGTGTGGTTGCTTTTGTGACACCTTGATTGGTTTAAAATATGCCTGGATACCTGATAAAGTAGCATTTCCGTTCTTTATGAATGGTTTCCACAGAAGAGAGCAGCGTTTGCACCAGAGCCTGAATGCAGAAGGGGACCCTCAGTGCAGGGGGGGCGGGCGGGTAATCCGCTTCATCTAAGGATGACATAAAATAAGTGGGAAGGAGAGTATATATTTAGGACCCCCCCCCCCCTACCACACGTGCTTGTACATGAGACTTTTGGGACTGACTGGATCATGGTTTGTGATATCGTATCACGGGTGTGAGATGCTGGATTCGTCCCCTGGCTGTTTCACCATAGCTCTGAGTGTGGGTTTACTCAAGACAGAAGACCCATCTTGAGCATGGTTGACACCAACCAAAAGCTTGGCAGCTTGGATGGAATACGAAAAGCAAGAAGGTAGGCTCACAGCCTCCTGGCTCTCAGGCTGTGTATTGTTTCTCCTTCCCATGCCACCCTGGTTGGAACCAGCTGACTATGGAGTGAATCTGTATGAACTGTGAGCTAAAATAAAGCTTTGCCCCTTTACGTTGTGGGTGTTGGACACTTTATACCAAGAATGAGAAAGTGACTAAGAGGGAGAGATTATCTTTGCCTTCTTGATCTATGACATCTGCCATTTTATAATCTCTTCTTGATTACAGGGCTTTAGACTCTTGCTTTATACTAATTTCTCTCCTACCATCACCTCTTTTGCCAGTCTTCAGTCTCAAACTGGAAATGTCAGCTAGTTTGTTTTCAGGCTTTGCGATTCTCATTCAATTTTATCTCTGGTTTTTGTCATTCTCCAGCTTGCGGTAACAGATAATAGTCTTCAATCTCCATGTCTATGTGAGTTAATTCCAATAATAATGTTGTCCATCTACCTGTCTGTCTATCTATCATCATCATTCTATTAATAAAACCCTATTGTTTCTATTTCTATGGAGAAACTTTACTAATACATACCTACAAAATGATCATTTCTTGTCTATTCTATGCAAAGAAGGCCAAACGAGTCCCCCAAAACAATTTTTCTAATTTCATCATTGTAGAGTTCTAGGCCAGTGACTGCGATATTAATAAATAACAGGGTAAATAAAAATTTGGAAAGACTATCACTGGGTGAAACAATCAGGGACCTTTTGAAGATGAAGTGAATCTTAACCTGCTTTGTGAAGGAAAGATGTTTAAAGAGGTATGTCACATGTGTCTGCAGAAGGATATGGGCTATCTCCAGCCATTTCTTTCATCAGTGGATACAAATTAGCATGATAAACAATGGCTCCTTCCTTAGGATCTTGAAGTGATGCTCTTCTTAGCTAAAACTTGTCCACATTTGTATCCAAATGTCAAGGTACATAAAATGTGAGAAAATATTAAAATCAAGACAGGTACAAGTATAATTTTGGGAATGATACATTGAACAGTCTTCCTTAAGTAAGTAGTTTGATTGAAAAATGGTAGAAGTAGAAAACTCAGAACCATTGTAAGGAATTTAGATTTAGTCCTAGAGGCAAACAGGATCATTTACTATCCTGATTGATAAAATAATGTTTCATGTATTTTTTCTTTAACCATGAACTTCTTTTCCAGTTCATTGAAATACTTTGCCTATACAAGCAATGACTTAAAAGGCTCCCATTTGTCTGCCTTCCATTATGATGTTGTATTTTAATCAATGCATTCTTTTAAATATTTTTAGAGGGAAATATATCAAAAGTCAATATATTTGTTCTTTGCTAACATAAAGGCCTGAAAGAAATTCAAATTCATTTGGTAAAGAGCAAGTAAGTGTGCCTTTGCTACATTAAAGAAAAATGACAAATTAAAGTTAACTAATTGAACTTACAATTTGTGAGATTGCACTGTTCGATATATTAAGTTTCACTCCAATGAGAATTTTCTTTCCCAGAGGCTGAATGCTTCTTTTGATGGGATAAGGAAGAGAAATACAAGCAGCCAGAATTATGGAGTTTGATCTTTGGCTCTTCCAACCTAGCTGTGACCACTCATCAAAATTTCATGTGCAGTCTCCAAAGTCATTTAGAGTTCACTAAATCAAATTACCTCTCAGATTACCCTTCCATCTCTCCTGACATGTTGTTTTCTCTACAAACATGCTTGATCAAATTTCCTATTGTCATACTTGTCTGGAGAAAGATGTGTATTATATTCAATTCTTTCATCAACTGGGACAAATTAACATAATAAATGATCGGTTCCTCTTTGGGATCTAGGGATAATGTTGCTTTTAGCTAAACTTTGTCTTCTTTCTTATCCAGATGTCAAGGAAATTACATAGATCTTTAACATTTAAAAATTTCCTTTTAGAATCTTAGCCTAAAAGTAATGTACTGACAACTGTCTTTTCCATTTTACCGTGAAAGTTGTAATAATATTCTAAGATATTTTATTTTAGCCATGAAGGTGCATTGAGTCTTGTAGCTTAATAGATTTTTTTTCATATAAGGTGACCAATCTTTAAAGAGTGAGTAACTACTAGGTACTTTTTAATGATTTCAATGCAGTGTTATGAATTCTCTGTAGCATTTCCTTTGGTTATTATTTCCAATTCCATTTTTAAAACATGCATTAAATGTTCTTGTTTCATTCAGTGTCTACTTCAAGCATGTTTCAAAGATGATTTTGGGTATTTTCTATGCCTTTTGATTCCAGGGTTCCTCAGAACCTACTTTTTTTGGACTTTTAAACCATCTTTTTTTTTATGTTCCTTAATAACAAATACATAAAATTATTTGTTTATCATGCAATACTGGGAGTTGAAACTACTGAGCTAAATTCTGCTCCATACATTTATTTATTTATTTATTTATTTATTTATTTATTTATTTATTTATTTATTTATTTATTTTGAGGCAGGGTCTTGCTTTGTAGTTCAGGCTGGCTCTGAGCTCACTATGTAATCTAGGCAAGCTTCAAACTCAGCAATCCTCCTGTCTCTGCCTCCCTAGTGCTGGGATTACAGGCGTAAGCCACCACGCCTAGCTCCATACTTTTATTTTTAAACAGAATATTTCTTGTGCTTGCGAGGCAGGCGCTGGAACCATTGAGCTAAATCTCCAGCCCCCTTAAACAGAATATTTCTTAAGTCAGGCGGATTTATGTTTGTGTCCTCCTGCCTCAGCCTCCGAGAGAACAGGGATTACAGACATGCACCACTGCATCTGGTTGTATTTTAGTTTCAGTTTTTCTCCTTTTGGGTTTTATTGGCACATTTTATCCGTACATTATGATCTCGGTCATCACTGAGCATTTGTAGCTGTACATGATGTATCTTCAGTCTCATTTTTTCCCATCCCTTTGTCCTCTTGACGACCCCCACCCTGTATGTACAGAAGCTTTGTTTGTTTGCTGTACCATGGAGATTTTGCTTACCTTTCTTTGCTTTCCCCGCCCCCATCTCCCCTTTCCCTAGTGTTGCATCATTTCTCTCGTAAGAGAAACTGAAAGGGTAAGTGAGGTCCAGAATGCATGACAGGTGTTGTGAAATAGGAAGAAAGTGTATTTGAATCTTGTATAATGGCATGTTGGACACCAGGTGACAGGGCTCCTGAAAGCTTAGCAGCCTGCTCCGAGTCTGCAGAGGCAGCTGTGAGCCGGCTCCGCCCCGCAGGGGGAGGAGCCTAGACTGGGGCAAGCTTTTTTTTTTTTTTTTTTGAGACAGGGTCTCACTTTGTAGTTCAGGCTGGCCCTGAGCTCACTATGTAGCCCAGGCAAGCCTCCAACTCAGAGCAATCCTCCTGCCTCTGCCTCCCGAGTGCTGGGATGACAGGCGTGCGCCACCACGCCCGGCTGGGGCAAGCTTTTGACTGGGGATTCTCGCCCCCCCCCCTCCCCGGGTTCGCAGCGTGCCTCGCTCTCGGGCCTCGCTTTCCGCCTTGACCCACGGTGCTTAGGGACGTGGATCCGGGCATCTGGGTAGCTGCCGGGGAGGCAGCCTCTGGGACGCACTAGAGTTAAGGGCAAACAAAATTCTCACAGAGATTTTTCACCCAGAAAATTAAAACAGCCGAAGGCCTCTTAAGGACAGTTTCTCTTATGCTCTGTTCGCTTTACAGTAATAATACTCATGATAAGTACAGTGGATCTTCATCGATCCTTTGCCACGCGCTCTAAGTTCCTGATGGGGTCACGCGGTTGGTCTCTAGTCTTAGATACCGCGAGGGCCGTTATTATTATGCAGATTACAGCCTGCCGGTGCTGTTAGTATCCCGACCTCAGAACGTGGGTGCACAGCCAGAGAGCATGCCCAAGGCCCAGGGCCCGCCTCCAGCTCGATCTGACCGGGCGGCCTGCAGCTGAGCACCCGGCTCGGCTCGGCTCCGAGGAAGCTGGCAGAGAGGGGCCGGCTTTTCGCCCAAGGCGGGAGAGGAAGCCCCCTGACCCGCGGGGGCTCCCGCAGCCTCAGCCCGGCCTTGACCGAAGCTCGCCTGATTTCAGAGCTGTGGAAAGGAGCTCGGGGGCAGACGTGAGGTTTGCAGATTTGCGAGGCTGTCACTGGACTGTGGCCTGCAGCCGGCCCCGGGTCTGGGCAGGCTTGGGATCCTTCTATTATCTCACCCTTTTGCCCCAGAAAGACTGGCGTATTTACTAAAATTCTCTAAGTTTATGTTGCACTTTCATCATCTATTTTAATACTGCCTTAATAATTGGGACATATGTCTATGTTGGCTTCCCATTGGCAAAAATAAAACTTGTAGTTAGTTTATATTTACTACTATTACATGTGAAATGATAAACCGAGCGAGGGAATAAATGTGCAATATATTACAATATAATATTAAAATGTCTTTTGTTAATTGCATGAAACAACCAATAGACAATAAGGCAAAAACGAATGCATTGACATGAATTGAAAGATTACTGTTACAGTCACTGGATCGATCCTGTTTATAAACACAGTTTCATTTGGTCTTCAGAACAACCTTGGAGTGTGAACTATCTCAATTCCCATTCTTAGATGAAATTACTTAGGAGAAGTTACTTAAATGAAGTTATTATTTACACACAGACGCTAGTCAGTGATGGACTGTGAAAAGAATTCCAAGCCGACTGAGCCCAAAACCTGGTGTTTACCAATTAGTGATGTTAACTTTTTAATTAGCAAACTATCTTATGTAATTAGCCACTAAAACAACCAATTAATCATGCTAAGTTATAAAGTTTAAATTGCAAGCTGGTTTCTAAGGAGAAGAAATTCTAGTTTTCTGTTCATTCTTGACGGTCTTTAGCGATCAACATTTTCCCATTCTCTGGCAAGGAGGACAAATGCTCGTGGGTGGTCCTGTGGAATTTATAGTCCCTTAAGTGGAAAATCTCTGACCTTGACTAGATGTTCATTAAAGTCACTGATAACAGATGGGCCTGTCACAGTGAGGCTGAGGATGGGGACTGTGGGCCCGGAAGGACGTGGGACAGCAAATAACACGCACAGGGAAGGATACACGGCTGGGTTCGCTCTGTCCTGCTCCTCAGAAATACTTTATGCGTTGGCGACAATGCCCTTTGCCACTGAACTGGAGAAAAGAGAGAAATGGAGGTAGTGTTTATGACTTTTTGTCAGTGTAAACTTCAGACCTGCCCTTTGCCCAAACTTATGCAGAGATCATTTTTTTAGCATGATTTCACATTAAAAAAAAATTGAACTTCCTCACTAATGAAAGGGGCCCAGTGATTTTTATGGATTGCTTGAAAGTACATTTTAGGCTTCATTTAGGGAAAGTTGCATTTTAAGAACACTGAATAAGAAAATGGAAGACGTTTCACAAAATGCAGAGAGAAGACATCTTAGATAAACAAATATAATACCATGATAAAAAATGCTCAGAGATAAAGTTAACTGGGCTGATTTAGATATTAATGAGAAAAAACCACTGCAGCTCATGAAATTCTTGGAAGCAAATTGTCACTTCCTTGGCTGTTTTTAAATGTTTCAGAATCAAAACATACCTCAGCTGGGCACGGGGGCTCACACCTGTAGTCACCGCACTTGGGAGGCAGAGGAAGGAGGATTGTTGTGAGTTCAAGGCTCGTCAGGGCTACGTAGTAGGCTCAGGACCAGCCTGAACTATAAAACAAGACTCTGTCTCAAAAAACTAAAAGAAAAAAAAAAAACAAACCTAAAAAAACCCTCTAAAAACCTGAAACAAACAAACATTACATTGGGATATAATAAACTTAAGAGAAGTTTCCAATTCCCCTACAGTATTTTAGACATTGGTAATGGAAATAGAGGCAGTATTTTCAATTGAAATATGATCCATCAAGAGATTTAAATTGTTATAAATATGTGACAATTTTTAATTATCAAAAATTTGCAGAAGATAATTTCTGTTTTAGTCCTTAAAATATTTGAAAGAGCCTCAAAAGTTGGGAAAGATGGATTATATTACAGAAGTATTAAATGTATGTGTTTAAAGAATAATTTATAGGGAATATTTCTTTTCATATTTTTGATCTTATAGAAAGTTGTCTGTGCTCAAGTACATGTCTTCTTGAGGTATAAAGTTAGTCAAGAGAACATGAATTGTGAGCTTTTTATCACGTTGGGGTCTGTGGTTTCCTGTGTATAAGATCGTATCATTTGCAAATGACTTTTTTTTTTTTTTCCCAATTTGGATTCTTTTTACTTTTTTTTTCTATTGGTATTATTGGTTTGCCCATGCTTTCCTGCGATTGATTGAGTAAAGATAGTTACGGTGGACATCTTTGTCTTGTTTTAGATTCTAGAAAGCTTTCAGCTTCATTCAGTATATTGTTCACTGTTGGCTTATTATAATTAGCTATTAGTATATTCAATTATATTTCTTCTATATTCTTCCCTTCTCTTTTTTGGTCTTACTTTTTTAATATTGGTGCCCTTCTTATTAATTAATTTTATTAACTTAATTCCACTGTTTTCAAAGGGCATACTCAGTTTTATTTCAAGATTTGGATACTGAGATTTTTTTTGCATGGACTAGTGTGAGACCTACGTTGTTGAATGCTTCAGAGAAATATTCTTGAAAAGAACACACGTTCTTTAGTTGTCAGAAGTTACATTCTAAGTTATATTTATGTCAAGATGATTTGTAATACTTGATCATTTCATCTTTACCAATTATTTCTTCTTTTATTTGACAAATTATTGAAAGAGTGATGTCTACAGCTATGGTTGTCAATTCATCTCATTCTTTAATTTTGTAATTTTTTTCCTGGTGCGTTTTGAATTTTTATCTTGGGGTACATAAAATTTAGAATCTTAATATCTTAGTAATATTAAGAGGTCTTCTATTGTATAATATCCTTTTTTCTTTTTTGTTTCCTTGATGCTCTCCTTCCATTTTTCTTGAATTTAAACTCTGTGTGGTATATTTGGTTTCAAATGTAATCTCATATATCTTATTTGTAACTCATTGTTATGGAATTGGATTAGGCAACTTCCATATACGTTCTTGTTGAGACTATGAGAAAGGAATGCTGGTTGAGAAAAGAATGCTGGTTGCTTTTAGAAAAACAAGTACATGTAGAAAGATCAGTTTCCCTTCATCGGTTGTCAGAGTGTTTAGGATTCCTCCTCCGTGTTGCTCGCTGTGATTCCGTCTCTGTGTGCTACTTCCTCACTCGTCCAGGCCGCTCATCAGCTAGAGCATTTCAGATCTTTTACAGCCTTATCATAATGAGGCAAAACGTAAGTAGAAAATGCCAGTGTTTTATTTTGATTTGAGGAAACTCTTCAGGGTAATGTGAACATTGGCCTTTCTTCCTGTTCAACCTTGATTAAAACTTTTAATATAAAATTAACTATCGTTACATCATTTCAGTTCTCATGGTTATATATATTTTGTGGGTGATTTATTTATTTATTGAGTTGGCTGGTACCTATTAGAACTTACGATCACATTCATCACTAAAAATTTGTACATGATACATAATTTTTTCACATCCCCTAGCCCTGTCTTCTTTCCCTCCTCTACATATAGAAGCTTTGTTCCCATTTTTCCTGCTTACCTTCAATATTTTTCTTCCCCTTCTTTCCCTCCTCCCTCTATTTTCCCTTTCTTAATAATAACTTCTTTATTGGTACATTTTATTAGTACATTATATATACGCACCCCAAATACAGTCCACATTGAGAATTTGTACCAGTGTGACACAACTTAATTCTTGTATTTCCCTTCCCTTCCTGACCCTACCGCCCCCCGCCCCTATATACAAAAGCTTT
The DNA here is from genome assembly GCA_004025085.1 of Thryonomys swinderianus. Classification (NCBI taxonomy): domain Eukaryota; kingdom Metazoa; phylum Chordata; class Mammalia; order Rodentia; family Thryonomyidae; genus Thryonomys; species Thryonomys swinderianus. The sequence continues at coordinate 8,521 of PVIC010040496.1, forward strand.
GTTTCCTTTTTTCTTTAACCATGGATATTTTTTCTTTCCTCATTATTTATCCCTAAACCCCATTTCCCTTTGAGTATTTACTATTTCACAATATCAATCATGCATTCTAGAGCACATTGACAACTTCAGTTTCTCATACGTATCAGAGAAGAGATACGATATTTATACACCTGTGACCTATTTACTTCACTTATGAATAATAACTGTTTTGATTGTGGTGAGATGGGATTTGAATGTAATTTTGAATGGTACTGAACCTTTTTTACATTAGTACTGGGTATTTGAAATTCTTCCTTTGAGAAGGATCTGGTGAGTTCATTTGCTCATTGTTGACTGGATTGCTATAGTGGTTTTAGTTTTAGGCTTTTTCAGTTCTTCATATATTCTAGATATTAGCCCTCAGAAGAAAAACTGGCAAAGATTCTTCTACTCGATAACATGTATCTTCACTGGCCTCTTATCTCTGCTGAATAAAACTTTTTTTTTTTTTTTTTTTTTTTGAGACAGGGTCTCACTTTGTAGTTCAGACTGGCTCTGAGCTCACTATGTAGCCCAGGCAAGCCTAGAACTCAGCAATCCACCTGCCTCTGCCTCCCGAGTGCTGGGATGACAGGCGTGAGCCACCACGCCTGGCACTGTGGTTTGTGGTACTGATTGCTGGTGGGCATGAGTCACCAAGGCCAGCATTGCATGTGGTTACCGGGATTGAACTCCGGGGCTCGAACTCAGGACCTTGTGCTTGCGAGGCAGGCGCTGGAACCACTGAGCTAACCCTCTGGCTCTGTATAAAACTTCTTACTGCGGGTCACAGAGCCACTTGTCGATTCATGCTGTTATTTCTTGTGCCGTTAGAGTCCTACTAGGGATCTGTCTGGCTTTGCCAATGACTTCATACTTTGACTTCGTGTTTCACTTAGTAGCTTCAAAATTCTTGGTCTTATATCTCAACCTCACTGTTTGACCCATTTAGAATTAGTTTTTGGACAGGGAGGGAGGGGAGGAAAGAGACCCGTTTTGTTGAATTCCTTCTTCTCAGACTTCCCTGTTGGCTTTCTAGGACACTAGGAAGTTACTTGTGGTCTCCTGTCAGATCCCAGCTTCTGACTGTCTTTGCTGGTGTCTTCTGGCCTCCCGTGCATCCTCCTTGCCAACACTGAGGACCCTGCATTTTATTTCCCATGCCTCGGAGTGTATTCACTTAGCTCCACTGATGGTGTGTGGTAGCTGAACACACTGAGCATCTCAAAAGTCTTTCTACCCTGCAGATCTCTTTTAAGATGAATTATGACAGAGTCACGTCACATAAGATTTTCCTGGGTTTTTGAGAAAAGCATATGTGATAGGTATTAGCACATTTCTACACATGAATACCTGGACTTCTATATTGGTAATGTAATTAAATTCAAATACAACACAGGTAATGCTAAGTTGGGATTTGTCTTGGAAATCATATTCAAAGTGAAATATTTAGGTTAAAGTGAAAATCAACTAAAAAATGAAAGAATGCCACTTATAAAATTATCTCATTGAAGTGAACACAAATAATATAACACGAACAGAGAATATAGATCTATCAAGTCTGAAAGTTAATGGAACATGTCAGAAATTTGATAAGTTGTGAAAAATTAAGTAAATCTTACCAAGATACAGAAAAAGACAAAATATCAAAGTAAACAAGTGCATGTAATAGAATAAAAAGAAATGAAAAATACTAAATTGAGGGAATAACTCTATACTTATTATAAGAGCAGTTCACTATAGTAAAATAAAATTTTACAATGTTTAAAATAATAAACAAAAATTAGAATCGAATAAAACCTCAAAAGAATAAAATTATGACAATAGTAATGGACAATTCTACATATGAAAAGACAGGAGAAGAAATGGAAGGTAAGAAAGTCTGTAAAACAAGAGGGTTAAGGTCTATAAAATAAACTTTCATGTTTGTGAACTAGAAAAAAGTTCATACTGATATATTTTATTTTCCTTGAATTATTTTATATTTGTGGCAAGGTTTGTTGACAGGTTTTCCACATTACTCTCTATGTTTAAGGATCGGTATCTTGAACATAGGCAAAGGGTATAACACATATCAAGGATTTAAAAATGTTCAATATTAAAGTTTCACTTCTCTTGTTTTTCTTTATTCCTAAAATATTTCTTAAGAACTATGTCCTACGCGCTCTTTCAGGGGTTAGGGCTACACTGGGAACGGTGCGGCACAGTGCACACTCCTGCGAAGCTTGAAAAGAGAGGATCAGACCACATCTAAAACCGTGTACCCTACAATAGGATGCCCCACCACGGGATCGCTTAAAGTCGGGGTACGCTTCAGTGCGTCGAGGAGTGGGATACAGTGAGAGAAAGGGTGATTTGGACGCTCTTTAGGGAAAATGGCTTTACATTTTAGTGTAATCCAGAAAGGCATAGGTAAAACGTGACTGTTGGTGCAAAGAGCTAAATTAGAAAAGCAGACACTTATACCGCCTCGATCCTTCAGTTTCTAGCATCCCGAGCGGATTAAAAACTGCAGAGACTCAGACCCCAGTGCGTTGGAGTAGCGAGGGGGAGGGTGGCTTGAGCCGGGAGCGCGCAGGTGGGGGCAGACTCGGCCGCACGGGGGCGCAAGGGCGCTTCCTCGAAGTGAAACACTGAAGTGTGTGGTCTGCAACGGGGACGGATGACACCGTGTGCCTGGGGATCTTAAGGCTTTCCGTTTGCGCAGGGGGTGTCCCGAACGCAGCAGGGCAATCCAACCCCATCATCTTTTCCGAAGGATCTGTCTCAGGGTTCCCGGGTAGCATTCCGCGGTGCACAAACACGCGGCACGTTCTCACTCAAAGATGTGTACAGTGTATGGCTGGAGGAAGGCAGATGCGGGCTCTGAATACCCACGGACCCCTGGTCCAATAGACGCCGCTCCATTTCACAGGTTCTAAAGTCCTTTCACGTTTCTTCAAGAGGAGAGACAAATCCGTCATCCTTTTATGTGTGGAACAATTGGTGTTTGGAACGTGAAGAATAGCTTCTGATGCTAGCTCCTAATTTCCCCCCATTATAATTATGGCCACTCCAAGGTTTTAAAAAGAAGAAAATGATTTAGATTAAGCATCAAAACTTTTTCTTCACGCAGGGCCAGAGTTATTTGGGGCACTCAAGTGCATTGTAGCTCAAAAGCAACCACGGACACCTTACAAGTCAATGGGTTTGGCTCTGAAACAGAATTGTTATTCAAATCTAGCCTGCGGGTCATAGATTGCCAACCTCTGCTTTATATTATGTTGTTGAGAGCAAAGGGGAGGTTGTAAAACACAGTTGCCAAGAAGTTTGCTGATTCTTTTATGCTCAGTAGTTCCTGAGTGACATTGAACAGGAGAAAATCTATGCAAATAAGAATATGAATATAATTAGTTTTCAGTTGCACCGTGTTCCTACATATAGCTCTTCTGCTGCCGAACCTAGAAATACCTTTGGGAGGAACTGTGGGTTTGTTTTCTTGTCTTACAAAAATACTTGGAAAATTCTAACATAGAATTCTATTCTAACAGTAGAAGATCACCTATGTGCTTCCCAGATATTTGTCAATGACTTGCTAATGTCCCAAAGCATTTACAGCTTATAAATAAATATTAGAGGGAAAAAATAAAGCTGTCTAAAATTTTGAAACTTCACATTTAAATTTTAATAGTTTCCAGATTATTATACTTCACAGCTCGGGTCAATGTAACATCTTTTATTCTCTAATATTCTGGAGATTATGTTCATAATATATGTGAAATATATAAAGATGGGTAGATTTTATATATGTAGTTTTTCTAATACCTCTTTTTTAACTGATTCATGAGTAGAATCAATACATGGTTTGAAAATAATAGGAAGCCTTATTCTATTTGCCTAGTGTTTAGGTTAGGGCTGTTTCCTCTTCCAGGAAATCAAGCAATCAAACAGGGCAAGTCAGTTTCAGACAAGAACAATAATTTGCATTGTGTATTTGAAAGGAGGACGTACTAGTGACTACCATTTATTAAAGCTGGAAATTTATACCTGTAAAACCTATGTATATATAAGGATGGGGGGGTTGAAGAGAGGGCAGGATGATGGGAGAAAAAAAAGAATCAAAATATATTATGTACAGGTACAAATTTCCATGAAAAATATGATCTAATGTATTCCTAGAATGTACCAATAAATTAATTTTTTAAAAAAATCAAAATCTCAGATTTTCAAACATCTTTTATTTATTTATTTATTTATTTATTTATTTATTTATTTATTTATTTATTTATTTATTTATTTTTACATAGGGTCTTGCTTTGTAGTTCAGGCTGGCCCTGAGTTCACTATGTAGCCCAGGCAAGCCTCGAACTCAGCAATCCTCCTGCCTCTGCCTCCTGAGTGCTGGGATTACAGGTGTGAGGCACCATGCCTGGCATTCAAACATCCCAGTTTTTAAAGATTTTGCTTCCCCTAGCAGTAGAGAAAAATAATACTGCTGGAATCTTTTGAGATTTTAAAATTAGTTTTTAAAATGTCAAGCTATTTTATTTTATTTATTTATTTGCAATACAAACGCCTGAAAATTATTTAAAGAGGAATCATTAAGATTCTTCTGATAAATTTTAAATTTACTATTTAAAAACATTTATCTCTGAAGTTTTGGTTTTCTTATTGAGAAAATCCATCTTTGTCTTTAAGCATGGGCAATTTTTGGAGTAGATCAGACCTAATAACTAGAATACTTAAAATCTTATAGTTTATTAGAATAAACAAAAATTTCCAAAATGTCTTCATATGAACAGAAAAACACATACTTCTCCTATTTTTCTTTTGCTTCAAGGTCTAATGTCCATTTAGCAGCCTGACAGTGAAAATATACTCTTTAGTATAGTTAATAAAAAAATCTCTAACCCATACAAGAATAAGTAACAAGTTGAAATAGACATAAAATATCTGTTCTGAAAAAAACATTATTCTTAAAAATAATCAATGATTTGGACTGAACACTTATTTCCTTAAAAAGTGGATGCATAGGGCTAGAGATTTAGCTTAGTGGTTCCAGCGCTTGCCTCCCAAGCGCAAGGCCCTGAGTTCGATCCCGGTAACCACATACAATGCTGAGTGTGGTGACTCACGCCCACCAGCAATCAATACCACACACCATAGTGCCGGGCGTGGTGGCTCACGCCTGTCATCCCAGCACTCGGGAGGCAGAGACAGGAGGCTTGCTGAGTTCGAGGCTTGCCTGGGCTACATAGTGAGCTCAGGGCCAGGCTGAACTACACAGCGAGACCCTGTCTCAAAAAAAAAAAAAAAAAGTGGATACATAGACAAAGATTCAATATGGAACATGATGGATAAGCATAAGGCTTTGTGGAGAAAATAAAGAGCACTGGCTTGATACGAGTTTCTCCAATCACTCACCAAGAGATCACAAGTATTTTAGAATTTATGACTTTTCTATAATTATATAACTATGAAAACTGATTATCAAATTCTTATAAATACTTGTTCCATTAGAAGAATGGAATTCTAACATACTATTATTGTATGTTTTAATACAATAGAATGTTCTGTAATAACAAAAATAATAATAGCAAAATATATTCAAGTGAAATAAAGACCAATGAAGTAATAAAATTTAGCAAATTATGCTTGGGAGTCATGAATAAATTGAAATCAAATCAATTATATTTTCAATGTGAATTGTGTTATAGTCTGGATTCTCCAGAAACAGAGCATCAGATCTCTCTGTCTCTTTCTCTCTCTCTTTTGAGATTCATTATAATGTATATGATTCTTGTAATTAGAGCAGCTGGAAAATTTCATAATTTTTCAGTCAGATATCCATTTCTGCAAGAAAATATCTGATTATAAACAGTTCAAAGGGGGAAAAGTTTCTTTCAGCTCACGGCTTCAGATGTCTGAGGCCTTAGTTGGGTGGATCCATATGGAGACACCTGGGTACAAAGAAATGGTAGAGCAAAGCTACTGAGCTCATGACCTTGTGACATGAGAGAAAAGGTCAGAGGGGGGATGTGTTCCCCGACATCACACTCCCATGCCCTACCCAGACACACCCAGAAGGATGTGTTTCTATTCTAAGCTTCTCTCTAGGAATGACATAGACTATGAAGGTTAAATACATGCGATTTGATTCCCTCCCTCTGGAGACTCATGTAAGGCAGTAGTATAAATGAAAATGCACTAGGAATACAGAGAGGTAAATTTCATTCCAAGAATCATGTTTTAGCTAAAGTAGAGACAGAAAATTAATCTTTCACAACCTTTTGTTTTTCTCCAGTCTTCAGCGTGTTGGACACTGCCCACTGCCTCTACTGGGGACCATCAGTGACCAATTAAAACATTAATTTCTTTCCAAGACATCCCCTTAAACACAGTACAAAATAACTAAACCAGATATCTGGACATCTGGTGACCCAGGGAGGTTGGCACATTAAATTTACCAAACTGATACTTCTCTGAGAATATGGTGAAAGGAAGCAAAATATGTAGGGGGTGGATATTAGGAAGATAACATCAAAGCTGAAAACGAAAGATAAAGTGAAAACAATGATGGAAGCTAAGAGGATTATTATCCTAGAGCAAAAAAAAAAAAAAATCAGTGTTTCAAATCAAAGCAACTTAAAGAAAACAATGATTAAATGCAAGATAATCTAACAAGTTCAACCACCTGAGGTAGTTCTAATTAGTGGAAATAAAGACTGAATCTGTAAGACACTAAGAGTGGCCTTAGAGTTATAGATATACACATTATAATCTATAAGCTGGCACAACCTTGAATGTGATGATGTATGTAAAATGCTTTCACAAATGCCTGCCAATAATAGGCACATATTTTGTGTTGATGGATAAGTTGAATTTACCTGGTCAGAAAGAACACAGATCATGATGCTTCCTGATCCCTTTAAGTAGGGAAACACGTACATATCACTTCACTTCCAGACTCCCACACATCATATTTTAAAACTTTTAGAAGTTTAAAGCTTAAAAGATGAAGAACAGAAAAGAATCTAAAAACTTAAGGAAACAGGAAATACAGTGGTAAATATTTTCTTGGCTGTGTGAAAGGAAAGGACATGGGAGAACTTTCTAATAGTTATGAGTAAACATTCATTAGTACGTACGTCTCAGCAAGATGACATTTTATTTCTGAATTAAATTAGGAAGCCAAAAATTATAAAACCATCTTTAAAATAACCCTACCATAGTGAAGTTGAACAGGAGATAGAATCAGTTATCTCCGGACACATGAAAGATACTTAATAAACATTGATTATAATATTATTAGAGAAGATTAATGGAATAAAGTAAAATGGTATAGGAAATTAGAACAAAATGTGAATAATGGAAAGGAAAAAGAAATGTATTGAGTTTTAGTCTGCAAGTTGTAACATGAAGTTGGTAGACCAAGGAATATTTAACCCAGACAGACACTTTTGTTCTTCACCAGTAGGTCAAAACTTATACTAGAGGTCCTGGATTAAAATAAAAATAAAAATAAACATATGTTTAAAAATTACATTTGTTTTATTTCCTTAGCAAACTGTGGAAAGTAAATTTCAACTTAATGATGTAATTACAGGCATACTAAATAAGGTTGGTTAGATTACCCATAAATTATAAAGATATTAGATCTTAGTGTTCATTATAAATAATGAGAGGAAATATCTCATATAGAAATTAAATAATAGAATAAAATAATGTTTACTTTAATCAATTTTAACTGTCGTGAAGATCACAAGCTTTTGTTTTTATAATGTAGCCATCTTGCCTATGAAAATTACACTTCGCTAAACTAAGTGGCGCATGCCTGCAATCCCAGCTAACTGAGAAACGGGGTGAGGAGGATTAGGAGGCCAGCGTGCATAATTTAGTAAGACCCTGTTTCTATTTTTTTTTTTTTGAGACAGGGTCTCGCTTTGTAGTTCAGGCTGGCCCTGAGCTCACTATGGTGCCCAGGCAAGCCGCTGCGAACTCAGCAATCCTCCTGTCTCTGCCTCCCGAGTGCTGTTCTATTTTTTTTTTTTAAAGGAACAGAAATACAGGACTGGAGATGTAACCAGTGGTAGAATGCTTTTGAGTTTAATTCTAAGTGCTAAAAAAGTAAAGAATAAAAACATGAATTTATGT
>PVIC010040498.1:0-16633 GCA_004025085.1 Thryonomys swinderianus
GAGTTCTAGAAAGTAGGACAGCTTTTATAGAGTGGAATATTTCTATAGGAAACTTGGTGTGGGAATGTGATGAGGGGAAGGAATAAATATGATACAGAAAGAAAATAAAAGAGCATGTATAAAGGGGGGAGGAGGGGGGAGTGGATAGGGATGTGGGTAAAAATGAGAATTAACTTGTGGCATATACTGGTACAAATTTCCCAATGTTATATGTGATTTTGAGATGTATATAAATTGTACCAAAAAAGAATTCAATTAAAAAAAAGGGAAACAAAGCTTATGTATTTAGAAGGTGGGGGATTATGGCATGGGTAGGGGAACGGGAAAAAAAATGAGAATTAAATAGTGTCATATACTGGTACAAATCCCCAATATTGAATGTGATCATAATGTGTATATACAATGTACCAATAAAAAAATGGAGCCAGAAAAAACAAAAAACAATTCACTGTCATTTCACTCCTTCAAGGGTCTGCAATTTACATTTTTTCTAAGAATACCATTTGTTTTGAAAATATGGAGAGAATGCGAGTATATATTGTGGGTAGAAATACAACCGCTACACTCACTTTACAGGGCAATGTGGCAAAACTGGGTAAATTGGAGGTGAATGTCACTCGGTGCTCTGCAGGGCTAACTACTGGGTGTAGTTAGGCCCAGAAAGAACAGCGACAGAGCTGAGCAGAGACGGACGGGGATGTTCATTGTTGCATTTGTAGTTGTTTGTATAGTATTTGAAGTTATTTGTAGTAAAAAAAATAAGATGTCGACTACTTACATGTTCATTAAAATAAGAATAAATTATATGTTAAATAGCAGTTAAAATGAATAAATTATCAAAGAGGAATAAAGAATTGTATGTCAACACAGACAAGTCCCAAAAATTAGTTGAAACGAAAAAGGCAAATAATGAATAGAGACAAAGGATATCCATAGCAGGTGTAAACAAATTAAAAAATATACACACAGGAGTACACATAATTTTGGGTCCCTTTTCATCCTCAAAGCATAAAACATAGAAAAATAATAAAATCTATTTCATATACTATTGTAAATTATTTTCTCTGGAAAGAGAAGACAGGAATAAGATTTCATGGGGATTCTCATAGTTATGGGAAGAGGATTCATTAGCCAAATCTATAATGTTTTATTTCTTTCAAGAAAACGTCCGAAGAAATGAAACAGTCTTCATATGTGTCAAAAATTTTGGTGAATATTATAGTATTATCTGTATTTTAAAAATTTGAGATATTTTGTGAATACAGATATTTTAAGGCTTTCTATAAAGTTGCTTCATGCCAAGAAGTCACAATTGAATTAGTATTTTTCAAATTATTGTATGCAAATACCTGAGAGATAAAGTAAAAAATATGGATGAAGAGAATATAGACCAGTTTCAAAATCCTAGAAACATTTAAAGATGGAGGAGGAGAGGTAAGGACAAAGGAGGCTTGATCTCTCCTCAGAGTGGCTGAATTTATCAGGATGAAAATAGCAAAACATTTATATTCATAAATTCTAAATGTTCAGTAACTATGTTTTATTATAATATCTTTGGGTGCATCAGTCTGTTTGATTTATATTAAAATAAATCAAGGAAAAAATTGCAGTTTCCTAAAAGATTAGAACAAATTTGTTTTTCCACCTGTCTTTCATTCCTGTTCACCTGGGTATCTCCTTTTTACTAAAACTTGTTTAAAATTTTAATTAGATGTGAGTGGAAGGAGAACGGACGCCACATAGGGCCTCACAGCGTGTGGCCGCAAAGAGATAGGTGCTCAGAATCGTGCAGGAAAGGAATGGAGAAGAGTCTGCAGAATTTGTTAAAAGGAACTTGCACCGCGTTGGTCCAGTATTTTTAAAGGTATTTTTGGGGTTTCAGGTTCCCCCACTCTAAAGTGAAGGAATGAGTTAAAGAGAGAGAACGAACGCGTGCACGGACGAAGCCCTTCAGGCTCCCTCAAGAACCGCGTGTGCCGCGCAGCCCTGCACACAGTAAGCGCCCGGGGACGCTGACACCGGCTCTCTCTACGCCTCCGAGCCTCAGCTCCACTTCTCCACTACAAACGCGGGGCCCTTTCCGACCGCCGCCGGCCCGGTGCGCTGGAGCCGCGCTGTCCAGGCGCAGGCCGTCTCCGCCGAGGACTCTGCGCACTTGCACTGGGCCTTGTTTTCCTGCGTCTCACTTGTCTCTTCTGGAAAGTGAGACGGCAGTTCCTGCCCCGGCCCGCGAGGCTCAGAGACACAATCTCCCAGGAGCGGGGCCCGTCCTTCGTGAGGACTGAGGTGTGGGGGGCTCCCCAGAGGGGCACAGAGGTGCATCCAGGGCCCCCCGACTCTGTACTCCTCGCGGCAAGCCTGTGGTTCAGATCCTCAGACCCCGAGCTCTGGGGCCTGTGGCGCTTTTTAATAGAATTACTGCCTTATTTAGGAGGGATCTAATTCTTATTATTTAAAGTGCTGTTGGCAGCTGACACATCGAGAAAATTATCAAAATATAATTTAACTGGCATTTTGGTCGGAAAGAACCCCCCCCCCCTTGCTGTTCATAAGAGGAACGCACAAAAGAACATTTTTCCATTTAAATTAAAACACTAGAAACTGTGTTCCACCTCAATATCTTTACTCTGTGAACGTGCGTAATTCTTCCTATTATCAACTTACATTATGGGAGAAATCACAAATGGGCATGAATTTCTAACAAAATATCACCCTGATAAGGTGTTCCGCTGTCATGAGAAGATTCTGATTTGAATCGTTGGGAGAGCGGATGGGAACACATCAATCCCGCGTCACCTGCCGCCTCCTGGACGTGTCTCCCAGGACGCCACCTCGGGCTCCGCCTGTCACCGCCTGCGTGTCACCAGCCACCCCGAGTCACCCCTCCCTGCCGGCTCCCCGACCCCGGAGGCACCGAGCCTTGAACAGCAGCGCCTCTCCCCGCTCCCTCTGTGGCAGGTCAGGACGCACAGTGAGGACGCGCGGGCCCGAAGAGGCCGTCTTTCCCCTCCGGTCACCAGCCGCGCGGCCTCCGGAGAGCTCGCTGACGTGGCTTCCCACCCACGGAGCTCAGCAGATACCGCGGCGGGTCACCGCTGTCCCAGAGTGCGGGCTCCTCCCCGAGAGGCCCCGAGCGCCCGGCGAGGCACGACAGGGGCCGGCGTGGGCGCGGAGCCCGGGGCTGGAGCTCACGTCGCGCTCGTTCGCGGGCCGCACCCCTAACCCGGGGAGGGAGACTTACTGGGAAAGAGCCCCCGAGGGCGCACTGGGGTCAGCGAGCTCGCCGGGGCTGACCCTTCTCCCGCGTAACGATGTTCTCGTGGAAAGCGGGGACCCGGGGAGAGGGACGGAGAGGAGGGTGAAATAAGGGCTCAGGGCGTGTTACGTGTGCGCAGCTCCCCGCAAGGGCTCTAAACATCACATGCTATACACATGCTCTAATTTAAAAAAATGGAAAGAAGGACATTGGCCCTCAGTCTAGGTGGTGCTGCTAAAACTAAGGCTCCGCTTTTTGTAAAGAAAAAGGTTTCGGTGACTCGTGACCCCGGTGGGTGACCGGAGAGCATGAATAGCACCCCGACTTTGTGTGAGGAGCCCCACGACTGTCACAGCTCTGCCGAGAAGTGGAGGCGGAAACAGCCGCGTGCAGAAGGGACACGACACGTGTGGGTGTGGGCGTGAGGTCACCAGGAGGGCCAGGAGGGGTCGGGCTGCGTTCGCCCCTTCACCACGACCCTCACTGTGGGGGCTGAGCTAGCCCCCCACAACCACATGAATCCCCATCGGGGCGCGTGCGGGACTCAGGCCCTCCGCCCCAGACACCGCTACCCCAGACTTCCAGCCCCTGAAAGGCGGGGACTCCCCGGTAAACCCCAGATGAGGAGCCAGAGGACAGCGCGGCGCTGCCTTGCCCAGAGAGTACCGGGGCGGCTGGCAACGGCGGGAGCCTCGACAGTCTCTGTAATCCCTAAAAACAGCCAGCTTTCCCACGACTTCCTCTCGGGTTCTGGCCGTCAGAAGTGGGACCGAGTGAATTTCCTCCAGCATCTGGTGCCCCGCAGAGGAAGCCCGAGGGCACGGACACCGCTGGGCAGCAGGTGACGGCCAGGCAGCTTCCGCTCGCGTCTGTGTGCTGGACACAGGGGTCCAAAGCTTCCAACGTGTACGTGCACTGATCTTAAACTGTCAGGGAAGTTCAGAATTGGAACCAATTCCTCATCCCCCGGTATATGGCTGGGACCCAAAGATTTTAATTTCTGAACTAAATGACCCTTGAGTCACGTATGTGCCAAGCGCACCTTTTAAAGTGTTTCTCAGAGTTTTATGTATTTAAAACTCAGGGAATTCTCACTCTTCACCTTGCAAATACGCACGACGGTCCCCCTCATTTGACAGGCAGAATCATGGGAAGAAAAAGCGTTAAACGTGTCTTGTTTAAAAGCACGTGGGACTGGTATAGGCCAGAGCTGACTGGGACCCAGAGCTGTCACCCCAGTCTTCTTGCCGAGACGGCAGCAGTGACAGACACACAGCCCCGCGGCGCGTCTCTGACTTCACTGTCTCTGTCTCCACATCTGTCCTCCCGCCCTTGCAGCCGGCCTGTCCCTCGGGAACTGGCATCTTCCTAGGGCACACCTGGCAGGCATGGTCTTCCGCCCGGATTCCAAGGCTCACCCCTGGCCTGCAGAACGATCCTCCCTCCCCTCACCAGGGGCCTCACCCCGACCTCGTGTTCTGCCAGCCTCGTTTATGGCCCTTCTACCCTCGCCAGGACACCGCAGTCACCCCCACCTGCTCCCGCCCCAGGAGCACAATGTTCTGGAGCCTTCGCTCATGGTGTCTCTTGCTTTCGCATCTAACGTGCTCTGGCCCCTGTGCTGCGTTTCCCTGCGTCACCCGCACACGCTGGCCGAGTCCGGTCCACCTCACCTCCGCCCTTCCCGCTGGAGAAGCGCCTCTCATTTTCCGAGGGGAACGCCAGTTCAGAGAAAGTTTCGTTCAAGGTCACGTAGCAAGAAAACGACGGAGCTGACATTCAAGTCTGTGACGTTTTGGGGCTGGAGACTTACCCGCTGCAGTTGGCGCAGCTCGAAACGAATCGGAGAGCTTCTGTCACGTCTTGACCTAAACTCGTGAAAGTTTCCATCTCTCCAGATGCGCAGAGTGGCTCTGGCGCTGCTGGCGCTGTCCCTGAGGCCTGGTCACGGGGCTCGTGTCCCACCGCACGGCGTCCTGGGCCAGGCCCTCGTGGCCCCGGGAAGGAACCTCTCCCTCCTCTTCTTCCTCCTCCCCCTCCACTTCCTGCTCTTTGCTTCCTCCTCTCCTTTTCCTCCGCCTTCTTCTTCCTCTCCTCGCTTCCTCCTTTCTTTTTTCTCCTCCTTCTCCTTCCTCTGCTCCTTTCTTCTTCCACGCTGTCATCCTCTCTTTCTCCACCTTTCCTCCTCTCCTCACTTTTCCTTCTCTCCCCTCTCTGCTTCCTCCTTCTGCTTCCATGTCTCCTGCCTCTCTTTCCCTGTCTTGCCAGCCTTGCCCACCGGGAGGGTACAGGACCGTGTGTGAAGCAAGCTGACATGGGAAACAAAAGAAAATGGAATAATGGGGCATGTGTGTTTTATCAGGACCAAACAAATTGTGGCTAAAAACATTGTGTCGCCAGTAAAATTGCAGGCTTCTTTGAAGATGAGTGTCTGTTTTATAATGTATCTATATTGAGAAAAATAAGAAAAGAAACCGGACCACATTCCCACTGCACAGTGCAGGAAGCGAGCAGGGGCCTGAGCCCTGGGAAGTCGAGGAAGGGGGGGGGGTGAGAGCTTCTACGCTGCATTAGCACACTGATTAAAAGCAACTTTCTTTTCTCCGGAGCAGCCTGCCCCCAGTGCACCCACAGCCCCACCAGCCGCCAACCACAGCTATTTCCTGGGCTCCCTCTCGGCCTCACGTATTTGATACGCTCAGCCTCAACTGCTGTGGTCCAGACAGTTTGTGTTAGGTTCCTGGGAGAGAGGGGGAAAGGCAGCCTCTCGCTTGTCTGCAATTGGCTGGTGACATCCGGAAAGCACCCCGGCTTTAACCCCCTCCGTGCAGCTCATGCTGTGACCATCTCCACCCAGTGACTGCACCCAGGTGCGTGAGCCAGGCAGCACCGCCACGGGGGTGGTGGGACCTTCGGCCCTGTGCCCCCTCCCCTCCTGACCTGCCTCCTTCCCATCACTGGGGTCACCACGCTCTTCCTCCGCCCCAGAGCATTTCATCTCAGTCGTGACTCACTCCACACCCACAGCACCTAAAGCCTTACCTCCAGGGTCGCTTGATCTTTCTTGTTCTGGAGCCATAGTCCCAGTGGTAGGACAAGCACTCCAGTTCCTTCCATTCTTGCTTGGGGGAAGACAGGTCTTGCATAGTTAAGTCTGGGTTACCTCTTCCAAACTGGGGCGTGAACAGTTCGGGCCTTCCTAGCGGGGCCACCAGTTTCTCCTCTGTGCAAGATGATTCTCTTGATTTTGCATCCATGCAAGATTTGGACCTGTTCGACAAACATCTGTGTGAACTTTGTGCAAATGCCTGGAGCTTAAAAGTTCAACAGCTCCATCCATCCTGTCTAGTCCTGAGTTGCTGCTGTACATAACGTGTTAAGCACCATCCAGGCTGGGGTCCAGTCCATTTCTGTCTTCTCTATGCATCTTTCCATTTGAGTACCAATTGTTGTGTCATTCAAGAACAGCCATCATGCTTCCTAGTCACACTGTTGTTACCAAAATCATAACCTCGTTTCTTGCTAAGCACATTTATTCACATGATGAGTTTTTCTCCCCAATACACTGCCAGAAATTTGATGTAACTTTGTCAGACAAATACAGTCAAAATTGAAATTTATTTTTCAAAAATGGACCCATCCTCCCCAAAAGAATGATCTGTTCTATTAAACTATGCCAAATATGCTGAATTTTATTTTTATAAATGTCAAACTTGGCTGGAGATTTAGCCCAAGTGGTACCACACCAACCTTGGATGCACAAGGACCCAAGTTTGATCCCTGGTACTGGGATAAATAAATAAATAAATAAATAAATAAATAAATAAATAAATAAATAAATAAATAAATGTCAAACTTTTGTACACATAAAGCAAGAGAAGAGACAGAAATGTGAAGGGTCTGACAAGTTGGGGAAGTTTCACTGTGGTAATTTGATTGGCTTGGGAGCTGCCCAGGGGGACTGGCAGAGCACACTTCTAGACGTGTCTGGAAGGGTCATGGAGGTGTGACCTCGGGTACTATGACTGGCCCCTCGTGCCTTCCTCTCTGGTGCTACTTCCCTGCTTTGCTTCCTCGGCAGCGCTATGAAGTGAGTGGCTTTGTTCTGTTATACCTTTTCCCCATGATGCCTTGCAACCAGCCAACCATGGACTGCACCCTGTGAATCTGTGAACCAAGTCAAGGCTCTCCTCCTTCAGATGAGGGTGCTGGGAATCGTGTTCCAGTGGCAGAAGAGCTAACACGCCTTCTCACTTGGCGCAGGGTGCTCCCTCTCTCCACAGAGTTTTTCCTCTCTGCCTGACTGATTTCTGAAACATTCCAAGGCGCAGTTCTAATATGTGTCTTCCCTCATATTTTTCCCAGCCTGAATTCCCTCATTCCAGTTGGCTGAAGTACTGCCTTTCTCCCAAACCTAGCCCGCTGCTGGGTTCTCAGAGTTCCCTGGGAACTCAGGGTTTCACAATCCATTCAGAGCCACAAGCCAGAAACTTGGAAGAGTCACGTGATGCCATAGTCCCTCATTTAACCAATCACAAGGCCCTATAGGTTTGCATTTCAATCTTTCTCAAGTGCCCTCAGTCCCTTCACTCTACCAGCTAATTGCTCTCCTAGCAGGATAAAACCATCGTCCTCACAAGTCCCCTCCACCCGGCTCCTTCCCATCACTCCTGCACACAGTGCCTGAGTGACACTGTTGGAACCGGTGTCCCTCAGCAGCCAGTGCTGTCCCTGCCCCTCTGTCCCTTCTTACGGCTCCCAGTGGCTTCGCTTGATTCTCCCTGTGCAGACCCAGCTCTTGGCTTGCCTGTGCCTCCTCCCCAGCCCAGATGCACGATCTTCTCCTCTTTTTGCCCCCACCCAGGCCAAATGGCTTCCCATGCTTTCTCCCCATCCTGCTTCCTATCTTTCTTTGCCCACTTTCAATCCCACCACCTCCGTAGGTCCAGCTGCCTTGAGTTTTCCCTTGCTGCTTAATCTCCACTCATCTCTTGGAAAGTCAACAATCATTTTTCCCAAAGAAATTTCTTTGATTCTTTCACATTAAGTGAAGCTCAAGCTTTACAATGGACCGACTATTTTTGTTCCTCACTCTCAACCCAAGGACAGTGCTGAATTCCAGAGCTTCAAAGTGACAGCGTTAGGAAACAGAGCAGTAAGCTTCTGTTGTGCACAAACCACATGACATCTTTTTGTCACACCAAACTCTTCTGGAGGCGCAGATTTCTGTGCAGAATGACACGTCTGGAGTTCGAAGGCTTTTCCGGGGAAAAGTACTGCAGACAGAGCTGGAGGAAAAGAAGTCAGCCTACCTTGTTCATCCAGGCTCCGCTCGTGTCCACTTGTAGAGATCTGTCCTCAGACTAGTTCCCATCCCCAGCAGGCACACTCGGGGCCACCTTCTCCGGGTCTCACCGGTAGCCTGTACTTCCCAGATTGTGTATCTCACGCTTTTACTCTCTGTTGAATCTTGGCTCCTGTGAAGGCATGGACTGTTCTCATTCTACATTCGAATTGTATAGATTTCAAACACCATTAAGAGAGGAAGGAAGAAGGAAGGAAAAGAATAGCCCTCTGAGCACTCTCCAGAGGAAGAAAGACATGTAATAGAGACACCAAGTATACTAGGAGAGACAGCGTGAGGGTGTGATTAGAGCCAAAGGAAGAAGGGATGTTGCTGAGCTCTCTGCGCATAGTCTCACGGAAGTCAGAGCTCCGGTTCATGACGTTAGAAATGCTAAAGGAGGGTGTCCACGCTTGAAAATGTCGAAACACAAAGTCTGTAATTCCTCAGCCAGTGTCATGGGTATTCTGTAGCTTCACTCTCGCAAAGCTATAGAATGGGAATTTGTACTTTATATGGGAATTTGTTGAAAATAGCCTAATATGTTTCTTCGTGCTGTCTGAAATTGGATTTTTCTATTTTCAGACCTTCATTTAAATATTCCGACATGGGTGCAGTTGGGTGGAACAGTCACCTTGTTTAGTTGGGGAATTGTTCCTTTCACCGGTATCCTCCGAAGATGAAAATTCAATCATCCAAAAATCTACCTGCCTTTACTGGTATGGCCACAACTTCAAAGAGAAAGATTCGGATTCTTACACAAGAAAGACATAAAGTGCACTATCTATCAGAAAATAAGATTGACATCAATCTTTGACAACCATGAAAGGAGAGATGCCCAAGGACTGGGAATCAAAAGTATTCCAAGCTCGGTGGAGAAATCATTTTACATCCAGAACCTTGTACCTAAATAAATAATCAATTACATGATGATGATGCTTAGTGAAATTTTCTCGTCGTTTCATTTTAATGTTTAAGAACTCGAACCTTACCTCCCAAGTCGCCCATCTCAGAAAGTTTCCAGAAGACACGTTCTAGCAAAGTGGTTGTAAAACAAACAAAGGATAATATAGGAAGTTCCCCCTGAAAGGAAACGTGAACCAGGAAGATAACTCTTCAGCATATCTAAATGCATGCTGGAATCGGAGAGCCTCAAGACTATTGCATATGTAAGAAGATGTTTTGGAACCGTGTAAGGCTATTTATTGGAAATCATTTTTTTCTCTAAAAATCCAACCAAGAGTAAATGAGAAAAAAAAAAGAGATGATAGGACAGAATGCTACTGTCATCCACTTGGACAAGACAAAATGACAGAATAACTGTCAAAAAGCCAAGTCAAGAGATAAAATGATAGAAGAGGTTGTCAAGGAGAGAAAACATTGCTAAATTTGGGGGATAAGAGATAATTATGAATAATAGTTAAAATAACAGTGGTGCTCCTGAAACTGATAAACAATTGTAGCTAAGTTGTAGAAAACACAGTTAATATACAAAGTCAACAGCTTCTCTAAATGGCAGAAATAAACAATTGGAATTTAAAACTGAAAATACAACTTTGGTTTTATTACCACCACAAAATTAAATACCTAGGTATAAATCTAACAAAGGATGTACAAGATCTTTAAGGAAAATTTCAAAACCTTATGAGATACTTCCAATGAAATTTTATATTCCATACAGTAATATTCTCATTCATGGATAAGAAGTTGCTGTCAAGATGTCAATTCTCCCCAACCCAATGTATAGATTCAACACAATCCCAGCACATTATTTTGTACATGTTGACAACTGATTCTAAAATGTGTATGGAGAGCCGAAAGACCCAGAATAACAAGTGTAGCACTGATGGAGAACAAAGTACCTACCTTGACCTTACCTATCTTCAAGAGGCACTTTTAAAGCACAGCAAACAAGACAGTTTAGTGTTAGGAAAGAATTGACAAATAGATCAATGGACAGAACAGAGAGATCAAAAATACATCTATGTGATTTTGGTCAACCAAACCTATGACAAGGAGAAAATGTTGTCTTTCAGACAAATTCTGCTGGAATAAGTGGACATCAACAAATAAGGCAAAACAGAGAGACACAGATCTTATACCCTTCACAAAAATTAACTCAAGACACATCTCACACCCAAATGCAAAACTGAAAAACCCACAGAGATGAACGCAGAAGGAACTCTGGGGGACCCTGGCTTTGGTGCTGACTTTTCAGATATAGTACCGAAGGTGTGATCTTTGAAAAAAAAAAAAATTAACAGGTACTATCAGTATTGATAGGTACTATCAATATACTGATAAAAGATGCTTTCCATTATATAAAGAACTCATAAAATTCAACAAGAGGTCAGTGATCAATCCTACTGAAAAGTGGTCAAATCACCTCAACAGATACGTCATCAGAAAGATACACAGGTTGTAACTAAGCATATGAAAAACTGTCTCGTCATACCTCACTCGAGAAGTTAAAATGAGAAACACTGTGAGACTTCAGAGCTTATCGATTAGAATGCCCCAAACTGACAGCAACACATGCTGTTGACGACGTTGAGCAAGGGAAACTGTCTTTCCTTGCTAGCAGGAAGGCAAAATGCTACAGCCACCTTCCAAGACAGTCTAGTTTTGTGCTTACCGAACTAAGCACACTCAGACCATCCAATCCAGCAACCGCAGCCTTTCGTATTTACTCAAAGGAGCCGGAAACTAACCTGCACACAAATTGTTTCACGCAAACATCTGCAGAAGCCTTATTCGTAACTGCCAAAACTTGGCAACAACCAAGACATCTTTCTAGGTGAATAAATTCATGGAAACGGTGATTTGCCCAAACAATAGACTGTTACTGGAAACTAAAAGGAAATGAGCTATCAGAGCACGAAAAGATGTGAAGAAAACTTAAGAATATCATGCTCAGAGGAAGGAGGCCACCTGAAAAGCATAAGCGATGCACCATTCTGACTATATGACGTGCTGAAAAAAAAAAAAAAAAAAGCAAAACTACAGAGACTTTAAAAATCAGTGGTTGTCAGATTAGTAGCAAGGGAGGATGAGTAGGCAGAAAAGAGGGTTTTTAGGGGACTCATGTGTTCTCTATGATACTGTAATGAAGGATACATGTTTTCTTAGTCTCCTTTCCCTGGCTGGGATAAAATACCTGATAGCTGGAAAAAGAAGGAGAGGTTTGTTTTGGCTCATGTTTCTGAAGTCGCAGCGCCTGTTTTTGGTCAGTGTTGGGAGGAAAGGGCTGAGCGGAGGAAAGCAGCTGGGGGAGGGGGAGAAAGGATTATATAAACTTCCGGGGCAGGAAGGATTATATAAGCTTCCGGGGCAGGAAGGATTATATAAGCTTCCGGGTCAGGAAGGATTATATAAGCTTCCGGGTCAGCAAGGATTATATAAGCTTCTGGGTCAGGCCCACAGTAACCCACCTCTTGCCACCAGGCTTTACCTCTTAGCAGCAGGCCAGTTCCAAAGGCTCTATCTGTGATCACGTGAGGCTTTTAGGCAACCATCTCCATATAAATCGTAACACATATCAGTATGGATTTGTCAAAACCAATAGAATTTATAGCACCAAGAATGAGCCCTACTGTAAACTGTGAACTCTGGTTGAAAATGATGCATTATTGACATAACCGACGTGCAATCCAGTAGCGGCTGTTACTAGAGAAGGAGCCTGCGTGGGCAGAAGATATATGGAACGCTGTACTTTCTGATCCTGTTTGGTGAGAACCTAAAAGTGCTCGAAACAGCAAACCATTTTTTTAAAAAAGCACACTGGTAAGCACTAGATAAGTGAAAATATTAAAAATCAACTAAATTTTTAAAAATTGGTGGGAAGTCATGTAAGTGACCCCAAGTGGGTTTTATCATACCAGCATAAATAAGGGTCTATGTGGACCATTGGTTTGGAAGCCCATAGACGTCAAAACCTAAGGATCTCAGGTCCCTTACGGGAAGGGGCATGGTATTTGCATATAACCCGTTCACATCCACTACACCACCTCGGGATTGTCACAATCCCTCATACTATGTAAATTCTGCGTGTTTAGAGAATAACGATACGAAAAATGTCTGTACATGTTTAGTACCGATGTAATTTTTTTCTAAATATTTTCTGTGGCAGATCGGAAGATGCAGAACTCCTAGACACGGCGTGCTGACTGGAATGCACACTAATTGCTCCGAGGGGAAAGGCATTATTCTGAGGCATTTCGAGCTTCCTAGCGCTGTAGCCAGACGAAAGCCCTGTGGGGGCAGCTACCAAAAAGAATAGTGCACGTCAGTGCAGATTCCAGGAGCCACAAGGTGGATTTCAGCCCAAGCTCAGCTCTATGCTGGTTGTATCTGTGCACGGCCTACTCACACCCTCTACAGGGGCCCAATCTCCTTATGGGCAGAGTGGGACTAATAACTGGCTCCTAAGGTCTCAGTGAGGACAAAATGAGTCACATGCAGATAGGAACAGCATTGGATTGGAGATTTAACAGGCAGCACAAAATAATGGTGATCTTTCCCCAAACTTGTAAGGAAGAACTGAGTCATGCAAAAAGCAACTGATAAAGCTAAGAGTCCAACCCGGCGGTCTGACTCAGTCTTAATCTTTCCACCACTGGGTTGTAACTCAGGGGGGTAGCAATGCATTTTATGGTTCCTTTGCTCGCGGAATTAGGTAAAAGGCACAAGGCTTTGAACTTAGATAAACTAACCTTCTGGATCCAGCAATAGCTTTTTTCTTTCGCTGTGGCTTTGGTCCAGTTTGTAACTTCTCTGTCTCCCCGTGAATGAGGGGAGGTCAAGAGGCTTGACGGACCAGGGAGTGGAAATCACCCTTAACCTCGCGGAAAGACAGCTGTCTTGAAAGACCTGACCCTTCCTGCTCTTCCACCTCAGGAACACATCTGCCCTCGGAGCCTCCAGGACTGGGAAGAGAGGGATAAGATTAGGAAGTGTTCACATTCCGCTCACCCTGATAGTTCTTTTTCTTAATTTATGTACATTTATAATGTGTAACAGTCCCATTCGTATTGTGGAACTGCTACATGTATATATCATATTTTGATCATTTTTGATCCTTTCTCCATTTCCAAAACCTCCTTTTTTGTTTCCTACTCTTTCTCCTTATATTTTTCTCTTTTATTTATTTATACTTTAAACTGGAAGAGAAACACTGGAATACTTAATCCTCTGAGTTTGATATATCTTACTTAACATTTCTTGCTATTTCTTACGCATCTACTATGCCTGGCCTTGTGCACGGCCAGTTTGCATCATCACTGAAGTGACAAAAATCACTATTTCCTTTCTGTAAGTGAAGAAATAAAAGGTTTGAGGCATGGTGGGCAGAAGGAAGGTGACTCAAGGCCTTCTCACGGGGCAGTAAAGGAATGTGTAGAAAGGGGTAAGTGGCCAATCACCGGTGCAGAACAGACCTTCCCTTCTGGCGAATAACTAAACTAACCCTCCTCACAAAGGGAACCCACTTCAGGAGTGTGGTTCCAGCCTTTAACCATCACGTGCGGCTATTCCTTGGGCTGGAGACAGTCACCGTAGAATTCCACAACGCGAAGCGCTGCCCTTCCTGTCCAGCCACGCTGTACCCGCTGGACCAAGTGGGTGAAAACTCGCAGCGTGCAGCCAAATCCTGAGCCCGGAAGGAGCAGCCTCCACCAGCTCCCGGGCTGCGCTCCCTGCGCCTGACCTGCAGGCCGGCTTGGGGAATCACGAAGGTGACCCTGCAGGTGCCGGTGGGAGACCCCGTGAGCGCGCAGGCACCAGTGTGGGTGGCAGCACCTCCGGGATGGGATGCAGAGTGATCGCTTGCCCCGTGTAGACGGGGTTTTTGATTATAAGCAGTTCAGGGGATCGAGACGGTCCTGCTGATTTTGCCTCAAAACGCAAAAAGATGGGAAAGAACGAGCAAACAGTGGGTCCCCACACTGGGGCCCCAGGCGTGTTGACAATCCTCCATCCCGTCTGAGCGAGAGGCGGCACCCACAGAGAGTCAGACCCGGGCTCCTGCTGGTGTTAGGGGCGGAGGGAAGGGAGAAACAACAGAATCCGCCCTCCGTGGGCAGAAAGCAATTCTAATGTTCCTGTATTTGCAATTTCGGTATTGATACGGTCTCTTGCCTGAGAGGAACTCGGAGTCACCGGAAACCATATAATCTTTCCTTGCCCTTGTTTGTATGGGCCAGAGATAAATTAGAAAGTTACTCATTTCTTTCCTAACATGGAGCACAACTTATTTCTGTAATCAGCATGAGCGAGATTCACCTTTCGGGAAGTAAGAATTTTCTCTCCTGTCACAGATTCATTTTAGGTAAACATCATTGACCACCCACATGGAGAGATGCTTTGTTGGGAAAATCGCTTTCCTTTCACCCCATTTGTGGGAGTTTGTGGCAGTATTGGGCCGGCGGAAGGCATTCCATTAAGAAAGTCTATTGTTCTCTGGACTTATTCTACTCAGGACAATAGAGTCAAGGTTTGTTGTCCTGCAGATATATTGCCATGTCCATAAATACGATTATACTTTCAGGGAACATGTTCTACAATTACAGTTTAGTCCCATGCAAAACTATAGTCTTGGGCATAGAAAATAGAGGTTGCCACCGTTTCCTTAGAAAGTGCTAAATTTTCTACATTTTTATATTGAAAGATGCTCATTCATCTGCCCAACAACTGTTTATCAAGTTCCTGTTGGGTAACAGTTATCGTGGCGGGCACTGTATAGCTGCAAAGTGGACAGAACTCTAGCCTACATGGGCCTTTCTGTCTACAGAAGAAATAGGATTTGGATTCATGGTTGCGGTGCCTGCTCAATATCATATGAGGCTTTGGGGATGCATGAGTATCAAGCCAGTATGATTTAATCTTTACAACCACTTGCTGAGGGGTGAAACATTACCCATACTTTCTTGGAGGGAAAATAAATATTTAGGGAGGCCAAGCAGCTCTCCAAACCTGCCAGGTAGAAGGCAACAGATTCTGCTCCCATATATCTTTGGTTGTGGAGCTTAGTTCTTGTTTATTTTAAAAAGATAAAGAAAAAATGATTGCTGTGCTGTCTGTAGTTTTCTCTAAGATTGTTTTCTTCCAACACAAGGTTTTATGTTGATCATCAGGACTGAATTTGCAGAAGTGTTGAATCACTTTGTGACAATTTCCTTTTATTCTTTTTCTCTCTCATTTTACAAAGTGACTCTTATTTTAATAATTTGATGTGCTACATACAAGCACAAAATACTCTCCATGCAAATAAGCTCAGGGAACACTGAGTTTAATAGTGAGGAGGATTTTTGTTTAGTGACCTCTCAGACAACCAATGTTTAATTTGCACGCAA
Source organism: Thryonomys swinderianus (assembly GCA_004025085.1). Classification (NCBI taxonomy): domain Eukaryota; kingdom Metazoa; phylum Chordata; class Mammalia; order Rodentia; family Thryonomyidae; genus Thryonomys; species Thryonomys swinderianus. Next base: position 15,950 of record PVIC010040498.1, read on the forward strand.
AACTTGTATATATTTTGGAGCGCACTGTGATGTTTCAATGCCTCTCTGTTAGGTAGTGCTCATATCAAGATAAACACAGTTGTCAACTAAATATTTATCACATGTTATAAAAATGTTCAAAATTTTTCTTCTAGTAGTTTTTTCTGAAATATATAACATGTTCATACCTAAAATAGCCCCAAAGCCCCATGTGTATAAAGGTGATTGGACCATGGGGGCACTGTACTCATCAGTGCACCCATCAATATAAGGGTTTAGTAGCTTGAATGTGTGGGAGAGGGGGCGCCACGTTAGAGCTCAGCCTCTGGGGGCATGACTTGCGTATCTTTGCTCCTGGCTCCTCTCTTACATCTCTCTGCTTCCTGGCTGCCATAGGCTGAGCAGTTTTCCTCTGCCATGACCCTCCGCCATGCCATTCTTGCCTTGAAGCCAGCCAACCATGTACTGAATTCTTGAAACATGGGTCAAATGAAGTTCTCCTTTTTCAAGTTACAAGTGCAGGGCATTTTGGCACAATGATGGAAACGTGGCTAGTGTACAGTACATCATCATTATCTACTGTCACTCCAGGTGGCAACGTCCTTCAGAATGTAGCTCTCCTTTCTAACTCTAACTTAGTACCATTAATAAGCCTTTCCCTTTTCCTCCCTTCCTCCCTCCCTCCTTCTCTCTCTCCCTCTGTCT
>PVIC010040499.1:0-16633 GCA_004025085.1 Thryonomys swinderianus
AATATGTGATCATTATTCTTTGCATCTCTTTTGTTACTTCTTCTATTTCCCTGTGCACCCGGATACCTCTTCAAAACACTGAAATCCACCTCAACTCCTTTTGGGAAGCAGGTGAAGAATATACAATAAATGCATGAAGCCTGTGCTGAGAGCTTGGAAAAAAATACATTTGAGGTGATTTTACTTCAGTAAGTTTTATGTTAACCCAAATCCTCCTTATAAACCTTGACAGATGGCCTCACTCCTTTTTGAACAAATAAAAGCAAATTTAGTACTCTTGTGGAAGGATTCAGTGAGAAAGTTCTAATATAATATGCGTCAAAGCCTTATAACTAGAAACTGCAAAATTATTGCTAGAGCTGTTTGAGAAGTCCAAATAATTTTCTATTATTCATATGTAGGATCATAGAATTTTAGAATATGAATATAATGTAATTTTTCATGTTGCACTTGGCTTGAACAGTACAAAGAGCCCTACTCAATTTAATTTCATGTTAATCTAGTTCAAATTTCTTCTCAGAAGTGAGGCAAAATTATGGTAGTTTCAGAGAATTATGATGGAGGAACACCTCTGCTGGTTGCTTTTTTTGACTTCCAATTTAGTGCATAAGAAATAGAAGGCTATAGCTTCTATACTAAAATGTTTTTTTTTTTAAAAAATAGACTTTAAAAACATTGGTAATTTATGAAAAGGCAGTATTTCTGCTCTTTTAATTTAATTTTTCACATGATAGAATCTCAAACTCATACTTATATTGGGTAAGGGGTGGGTAAATAAACATTTGTTGCATAATAATTCACTGGAGAAAAGCAGTAATGACCAGTTCACTCTTTTAGTCATTGTCAGCCAATCAGAACTTCGCTGTGTCCATCCAGATTTCTAGCCACCCCTTGCCTTCTCATGGTCAACAAGTTTTACAAGTAGCTGGTGGAGAATTAAATAAGTGAACAAGAGTTTCCAAGACGAACAGTCTCTGCTTTTTTTTTTTTTTTCTAACCGAAACACTGATGACTAGACAAAGAAGATCAAAGCAGTTCTCCCTGACACAGAATTTGTGATGTCAAGTACCAGGATGACCTACTCTCCTTTTGGCCCTTCATCTGTGTGAAGGCTGTACAAGTCAGTCGGGCAGAAAAGAGGATCTCCTTGCAGGAAATGGTGTTGTAAGCTCCTAATCGTTATCCTGAAGAGTAGAGTAGAAAGTGCTGCCTCATGCTCCATGGCAAGCTGTTAATATGATCACTTGCAGAGTTGGCTGTGTGTTCGGGGTGCAGAGTCTCCTTGGATTGGCTTTCGACTCTTTCTTGAGGGTGCCAGAAAAGGTGGTGAGTTGCTTGGATGCTACTTAGGGGTCTTATCAGTTGTGTGCCTCAGGCCATCAGCACAGAGGAAGTATGTTTCTCCGGGGAGAAAGGGCAAGCTCGAACCACAGAAAACTGCCTGGTGAGCCAACAGGCAAAGGCTGATGGGAGGCCGAGGGGACCAGTGTACCCCCTTCAGGCTGTCATGAGAACTGCAGGTTAAGAAGAATTCCTGAGAATGGGAATCCCAAAGAATTAAAAATTAAAAACAAAAACAACCCTTTGAAGGAAAAAGGTCAGCTGTAATTATTTGCCAGACCACAGAATAAAAGTGATATTTTTATTTGTTAAATAAGACAACTTTATCTGACTCCTTTCCTTCCTGCCTATAGCTGAGTGGGCTTTGTCAAGAACAAAAGGAAATAAAGAGAGAGAAACAAGGTAGAAAGGAAGAGTTCTTAATTTTAAAGAAACATTGAGAGCTTTATAAAAAATACTTTGGGTAGAAAACTTTCAATTTGCAAATATGGTTTTGTGATGTGTCTTCGTAGGATTGTCTTTTTCAGGTAAGTAGAAAATCATGGAGGTTTGCCAACTGTGCTTAGAGGCTCAGGGCAAGATTATCTTCAGTGAGTCAAACTTTATTTGTTTATTTTTATTTTTTATTGTTGGTACTGAGGATTGCACTTGGGACCCTGTGCTTGTGAGGTAGGTGCCCTAATTTATTTATTTTTTGCAGTACTGGGGACCCAACTTGAGGCCTTGTGCTGGAGAGGTAGTCACAGTACCACTGAGCCAAATCCCTGGCCCTTGAATCAAAATTTAAAAATGACAGAAATAGTAAAATCCAACTTGTGGTTTGGTTTAATATCCACAGTCACACATGTGGTAGGAGAAACATAGAGTGTACATAAAACAGAGACACCTAACCAGGGCTTCAGTGAGTAGTGGAAAAGTAACTCAGAGAGGGAAGAGATCAGAGGATTTCTGTTTAAAGCTGGTCAGTCAAATATTTTCATTTCCTCCTGAGAGCTCCTAGAGCAGCTATCAAATTTTTTTTTTTTAACAACTCAGGTCCCAAAGGATGAGGACACCAGAAAAGGAGGTAATAAGTGGCATGTTGTGTAACCTGGAAAGCTGGATGAACGGCACCAGAGCAAGGAGAATTCAACCTGAGCCAGGGCAGGGATGGGTGGAATTCAACACAACTTACTCCTCAGGATCTCCCGCTCAATCCTGGAGGATGTGTGGGTCTTTTAGAAGTGGGGTGGGGAGGGCCGGAGGGTTAGCTCAGTGGTTCCGGTGCCTGGCTCGCAAGCGCAAGGTCCTGAGTTCGATCCCCGGTAACCACATAGAATGCTGGGTGTGGAGACACGCCCACCAACAATCAACACCGCATACTACAATGCCGGTCGTGGTGGCTCACACCTGTCATCCCAGCACTCGGGAGGCAGAGACAGGAGGATTGCTGAGTTCGTGGCGGCTTGCCTGGGCACCATAGTGAGCTCAGGGCCAGCTTGAACTACAACGCGAGACCCTGTCTCAAAAAGCCAAAAAAAAAAAAAAAAAAAAAAAAAAAAAAAAAAAAAAAAAAAAAAAAAAAAAAAAAAAAAAAAAAAAAAAAAAAAAAAAAAAAAAAAAAGAAAGAAGTGGGGTGGGGAGAAAAAGTAAAAAAGCAGGACTGGCTGAAAGTCAGTTTTATTAGCTGCATATAAGTAGCTGACAGAACCTCTCAGCCCTGGCAGGAGAAGGATGGCTTATTTTTTTCTAGAGGAAGAGATTGGACTTCACTGAGGATGGAGAAATCATAGTGAAACAGGTTGGTTGAGTGTACTAGCCATGAGAGTATGGAGAATATTTAAATTTAATAAAAATGAATGCAGTAAAAGACACATGGTAGTGATTCCTTTAGAATACTCCCCTAGCTTCTTTAAGCATAGTTATCACTCTTGCCATTTTCTGAAGCATTTCTGGAAGTCTTCTTTTGTGAATATTTTTACTGCACTTCTGTGATTAATTGATTCCTCAATTGATTCAAAACATTTACCTCTCAGGGTCATTTTGACCTTATGGAAGAGCCAGAAGTCACACAGTGCCAGATTCAGGACATAAGGTGGATTAGGATGCACTAATGATTTTATGAACCTGTCTTTCCGCTGGATGGCGCTTGGCCGCAGCATTCACCATATTTTTTTTTTTTACTAGATCTCGTAAAGACAGTCATGAAAGAGGACTTCCAGAGCTGTTTCAGGACTTGGCAAGTGTGATAGGAAATGTGTGTTTGGAGAGAGGGGCAGTACCTGGGGAGGGGTTAATGCCAATGTGTAATTTTTAAACACTTAAATATTCATCGTATATTTTAATCTCTCCTGTATCCCATAGTAGATGTGGAGGTAATTCCTGATCTTCTCACCTTCCGCTTCGACAGCCCATGCATTCAGCCTTGCCCTCAGGCACAAAGGAGTTTTCTGTGACACATCTGCCCAGGCAAAGGGCAAAAACCTGAAGACAGCCACCGTCAGCCTCCCTATCTTCATGGCTGGGGAAACTGGCCAGTCCTGTGAAGTTCACAGCTCATAATTCTCAAGTTGTGTCTGAAGGATTTTGTCCCCTCATAAATGTGGCCAGATTGCTAAGAGGAATGACATCTGAATTAAGCATTAATACAAAGGAAGTTTAAGTAGTGGAATAGTAGGAGTCAGAAGAGGTAAGAGACAAAATGCTAAGTATAATTAAAGTAAATATCTAAGAATTGAGAGATTTGTGTTCTACAGTACAGAGTACACTGAATAAAAACCAAAATGAATGAAAGCAAAAGAAGAAAATAGGACCAAGATATATGACTATGAAATTCTAATGTGCTGGTGAAAGAAAAACCTACAGGGAGGAGTGGAGGGTGGAAACAAGAAACAGAGGAGAAGAGGGGGGAGAGAAAGAGGAGAAGGGAGGAGAAAACAGGAGGAGCACGATGAGGATGAGCAAGAAGACAACAGGAAGACAAACTGATGTCAGATTTTCCTTTAGCTAATCACCAGAAGTCAAAGTTTTCATTCTCAAAATAACTAGAAATAACTTGTCAGTATGAACAAAAATACAATGAAAAGGAGAGAGAGAGAGAGAGAGAGAGAGAGAGAGAGAGAGAGAGAGAGAGAGAGAGAGAGAATACAAAAAACATAGGAGAGGAGGAAAAGGGGTCTTGGAGATGGTGGTGAAGAGGGCACTAGGATGACAGAGTTGCCTGGCTCCCCTTGGTCCAGATCAGAGAGGAGACTATGCAGAGGTTTCTTCAGAGAAGTGAGACAGGCATAGCTCATTAGGACGAAACTCTGAGTGTGTGTGTGTGTGTGGGGGTGGGGATGGTACCGATAACTCCACACATGGTAGCTAAGCGCTCCATCACTGAGCCCTACCCTAAGCCCCTGTGCTTTTAATTTAATTTAATTTAATTTTTTGTGGTACTGGAGATTGAACTCGGGTCCTTGTGCTTCCAAGGTAGGCGCAGTACCACTTGAGCTATATCCCCAGGCACCCCCACCCCATTAATTTATTTTGAGATATAATTTTGTCCAGGTTTCTATTTTGTGAGCCCTTAGCCTGAGCTTCCCGGGTGGCTAAGAGTATGGACATATGCCAGCACATGTGGCTTGTGGGGAAACTTAGATATGTGATCAAGAAATTGGAAGCCAAACTGGTAAATATATATAAATACAACAAAAAGCAAGATCATTTCTAACTTCAGGGAAAACAAAAGCTCTTAAAAGGAAAGCAAAGAATCAAGGTGAAGCAGACATTTCAGGATGTATGTATACATTTGTGTGTTGGGGACAAGCAAGAGAAGATAATAAATCTTCTTCAGCAGTGTCAGGTTAATAGATAAATGTCTGAAACCAAGAGCTAACAAAATCAGCAAGTGGCAGCACAAATCTATTATTTAGAAGGATAGAGGTAATTACCGAAATATTTAGTTAAAATAGGTTAAAGTGATTGCCTTTGGGGAACAATGGAGAAATGGGCAGAGAATGTAGGATATGATAGCAGAGCAAACTAAAGTACCGAAATGAGTGTTCTATAAAACATAACTTTTGTGCGTGCTTCTGAGGATTGATCCTAGGGCCTTGCACATGGTAAGTGGGTACTCTACCCCCTAAGCTATGTTGCAGATCAATACTTGCATTTCTCAAAGGTGAGTGCTGAGGAGAAGATATGGTGGTTGGGTTAAGTAAGCTCTGGGCAGAAGAACCCAGGCCTGTTAAGACTCTGAGCGAAAGAGAAAGCAGTGGGAATGTAGCTCCACTGAGGAACTGGCCCAAGTTCAAGGTGAGTCTGATCAGCAGGGGAATGAGAGAAGCAAGGAGACTGTGGAGAGATGAAGGTACAGAATGAGCAGATCATAAGGAGGCTTGATTTTATCTTAAGATCAGCAGAAATCTAATGAAAGACACTTATCTCCAAGTAAGAGAAAACTAAAAAAGGAATTTCAGTGTTTATTAAATAATAAGATGTAGTGACTGGATGGTTCATGTAGCAGCTCATGGACAATGAGAGATCAGGTTCTTCTCTTCTTTCTGTTCTGCTCTCCGGAGGTATCAGATATGTTTAGAATGGCAGGGCAAGCCAGGAACTGGCTCCTCTCACAGTGGCATCCAGAGCACTGGCCCATGTGTTTGTCCCTGTGTTTGCCAGCTGTTCCCACGTCTACCCTCACTACATGAGGACCTGGCGTCCCAAAGCAACCTGGGCTTCACCTGCTCATGGTTCTGTAAATTGGAGTTTAGGTTGGCTCAGCTGGGCAGCACTGTGGCTGGTTGACTCAGACTCACTCATTCACCACTCACTGTCTGGTGGCTGTCAGCTCACCATAGTCTTAGTGGTCTGTGGATCTGACTTTCAGCTCTGGGCCCCATGGGGATGACTGGGAAGCTGGCGTCACTGAGCCGTGTGTTTGCACCACCCAGTGACTAGACTGGGCTTGTCAAGGAGGAGAGGGCTGCAGTTCTAAGACTCCTTAAGGCCTAGACTCAGAAGCCCCACAGCATCCACTTGGCCCCATCCTGTTGGTCAAAGCAAGTTGACTAGCTCAACCGCGAGGGGTTATGTATACATCGCCATCCACAGTGAGCAAATGGCAGGGTCGTACAGCATTTCAAAGTTATACACAAGCTACAGTGGTAGAACTTTTTATAGCTGTCTTTTTGATAAGTCTTTCACAAGCCCCTTTAAGAATGGGGAAGGTTTTCTGTAATCCCAGCACTCGGGAGGCAGAGACAGGAGGATTGCTGAGTTCGCGGCGGCTTGCCTGGGCACCATAGTGAGCTCAGGGCCAGCCTGAACTACAAAGTGAGACCCTGTCTCAAAAAAAGCAAAAAAAAAAAAAAAAAAAAAAAAAAAAAAAAGAATGGGGAAGGTTTTCTTAAATGACAGCCAATGAATCATTCTCAGGTCTTTTTCTAATGCAATCTCTGTACAGAGCATTGGCATGAAGTTGGCCTTCTGCAACTGTAGGTTCAACCAACTGTGGGTTGAGAATATTCTCAAAAATTGCATCTATACTTCCAATGTACAACTTCTGTATATGTCCTTATTACCTAAAATATGGAATAACTACGTACAGAGTATTTAAATTATTTCAATATTAGAGATGATTTAAATTATATGGAAAGATATGTGTAAGTTACACAAAGCTACAATGTCATTTTATGTAAGAGATTTGAGCATCTGTGAATTTTGCAATCTGCAGGGATCCTAGAGAAAGTCTCCAGAGGGCACCATGGGACCATTTGTTTTGGGTGAACCTGAGAAAGATCAACTTTATGGGACCGAGGACTTCCTTCTCTGAAGGAAGACAAAACATCTTGTGGCAAAAGAATAAACAATGTCTTCTAAATTTTACCTTAAAAACGTGAGCTTTAATAGTGTGGAGTGGATTGAAGAGAAGCAAGATGAAAGGCAGGTTGACCAGTTGCTGCATGTCTTACCCTCAGTACTACTGTGATACTGAGTCAGGTGATTCCTTCTGCCCTTTGCACTGTACCACATTTAGAAGTGTCCCTGACATCTGCCCACTAGATTCTAGAAGCTCATTTCTAGTTGCAACAGTCACAGTGACTTCAGGTTGCTAGTTAAGTCCCAGAAAGCGTAAGTCACCGCTCCTTCACCCACTGGGTTTGGATCACTGTACAGGGATCTATCACACTGACCCGAACCAGGGTGGAAAATTAGGCATGGGAAGATGATAAGAGCTTAAGGGGTTGTAGACCTGCCAAGTGACTGAGCAGGGGGGAAATGAAGGTTTTGTATACAATTTTGAATTTCAAGTTGTTCTGAAAAATCAGATCAGGTCATAGTGGAATCATTTTATGTGGCAAAAATCTGTTCATCTGAGCCTGTCCAATTTGTCCCTGTCTTTCCACAACCTTCTTGACGTCTTTCCATTTCTTGTTCACATTTTGCAGAAGCATTTGAATTTAAGACCTTCACTTTGGTTGGACCTTTTGCGTTTGATATAGACCCAACATGACAATTAGTACTTAAAAGGCCTCACATGTACTCTGTGTTCCTTTCTGAGCTATGTATTTAAATCAGACTTCTTAGATCTCTTTATGTATAGTACTTTATTTCCCTTGTAGAAAATTTGAAAAATATGACATATATATATATATTATCCCAAATAGTTCTCTTGCATTTTGTGGCTAGATGTTATGGCTTGGGTCTTAAATATCCCTCACAAATTCATGAGGTGGTGGAGACTCTAAGGAGCGAAGCCTCAGCGGAGGAAGGTCGTGGAGCGTACACCCTGGAGGGATATGCAATGCATTGTCCCAGGTTCTTCCCCTCCCCGCTTAGTCTCGGGAGGTGAGCAGTCTCTCTTCGGTACACCTTTCTGTCATCATGTTTCTGCCCTGACAGAGGCCCAGGGCCACGGAACCAGCTCATGGTGGCCCGAAGCCTCTGAAAACGTTAGTAACATAAACCTCTTTTGGGTTTTATCACAGCTGTGAGCAGCTGACTACATCCCTGCCGGCTTCCTGAGCAGCCTCAGAGGTAGCGACTGAGACTCACCTGCCCTCTTCAGGACGGCGCCAATGGGCTCGGTCTCGACTCAGTTCAGAGCCTCAGGACCGACAGCACTTTACTCCAAACACCACCTGAAGAAAATGAAACGAGCTTGTAGTTTCTCTACTTCAGCGCATTTAAGCCAGTTGTTCTGAGGGTCGCTAAATGATTTTGAAGCAATCAACAATCAGGCAGGTAAGTGGATTCCCAACAGCAAACAATTCACCAGTCATAACGTATTACCACTCCTGTCTGTGTTTCCAGAAGAATCTTTCTGCTTGTATTTTAAAATGAGCCTTAAGTGGACTATTTGTAAGTAGGTGATAAAATTATTTGAAAACTGCTTGAATATTAGGCAGAAATGACACGCCTCTTAGAGAACAAAAAAGGCCATGATAATGTGAGAAAGGACATGTAAGAATGGTCAGAATTAAAATGATGTCTGACAATTACTTTCAAATTGAACCGAGGTGAAGAAAATCAGAATTACAATACTCTTGTGATTAAACTTTGATGAGATGAAAATGTCATCATTGTTTGATGAGAATTTTTTATTAGAGTTCAAAGAATATGAATGATTTAACCACAATGTAGCAACACCACAGGGCTGAATAATCTAGACCCGCGTCCCTCCGTCCCCGCTCACCGCGGGCCACTGGAGAAATCGGAGCTGCTCTTGTCTCGCTCTTCAGTCCAACTGTTTCCATCACATCAGCTTTTGGAACAATGAGATAAAACTCGAGTCCTTCGTGATAAGTTTTGACATTGAAATCTTGGAGCAGCTTACTATGGTGCAGTATATCCAGGAGCCTATTTAGGCTTACAACTTTTTTTCTTTTTCTTTTAAGGACAAATGTTAGAGACTAACTTTCTTGGGAGAAATGGAAGATCTTGCTTTTATTTTGTATTCTTTGATGAAAATGAAGGTTCAGTGAGTCCTTTTCCTCTACAGGAAGGATCTATTTCCCTTTCGCCTGACATTTTGACAGTTCAATTGAGATAAGGGCTTAGGTTTGTCCTCGATGGCGCACAGCTGGGTTCTCTCTGGGGCCTCTAGTTACAGCACAGGAGGGCGAGGGCAGGCGGACTTAGCTCAGGAACTTTGCTACATCCTGCAGGGATGTGCGTGTCTGTGATTCCTGCGTGGGGAGAACTGGGGATGTTCTCTAGTGTCTTCCTTACTCTTTTTTTCTTTTCCTCTTTCCCCTCTGAAATCCCCAAATTTAGACAAATAAATGCCAGTAGTCCTTGGTAATTTACTTTTTTTTTTTTTTAACTTATATACTCTTGTCTTCTGCTTCTCTGGAGTCCGAATATTTGGGAACTTAAGTCACAATTCTGTATTTAGGGAATAAGGTGGAAAAAGGTATATTAAATCTGTTTTCTATACACAAGTCTTTCTTGATGAAGGAAAAAAAAATACTAGCAGTGGTCATTATATCCAGTTGTTTTCCATAGCTGTTGTTAATGTGACCATAGTGCAATTTAGCTCACTCAAAAACACCTTTTCTTCAGTTTTTACAATTTTTTTCCTGGTCCTGGGGATTGAACTCAGGACCTTGCACTTGCAAGGCGGTCAATGGCACCACTGAGCTAAATCCCTGGTCCTCTTTCATTTTTAAAAAGTAGCCTTTTAATTCCATAGGCTGGTGTAGGGTAGATGATTGTATGGTAGCTCAAATTGTTGCTAAGTCCTACCTCCTGACTCCCTTATTAATATTTTATGGAGTATATAACTGATAAAGATATTTAATTAGTAAGAATTTCTATTGATTGAATAAAATAGGCACTCAATTATATGTGGACTGGGTAAGATAAATAAGGATTAAAATATACACTGAAATATGTATTAAAACTGGGTTGAGGGCTTAAGCCTCAATACAGAGCACAAAGAAACTGTCAGACTGGATAAAGAGTTAATTTTGAAGGAAACCGTGGAAGGTTTAGGTTTCTGTCTTCCTGCTCACTGAAGAAAACTTTCTCCGCCATTCGAAGTCCCTTTCAGAAACACTTTGTAAGCTATGCTGATCTATCTTTGTGGCATTTGCCCTTGAATGTTTAAATCCTCCTTCAGAGGTGGTCAGAACGATAACGAGAGATTGGGTCGGGAACAACAGAGAGGTTCCAGTGCAGTGCAATCTCAACTGGATACGAAAAATCAAAGGCTTGCAAAAAGGAAGATAATGAAAGTTAGAACTAGTGGAACCCAAAGCACCACAGGCCAGAGGCCGAGTGGGGAAGGGCTAGGAACAGAGAGCTGTGGATAGACTGTCCAGGTGCAAACTCCTTCCATCCACAGCAGCACCGCGACTTTTACAATAAGCTACTCACTTTCCTTAGACTTTGGTTTCCTTAGCTGTAAAACAAGGCTAATTGCAGTGCCTACTTAAGAGCAAACTGTACAGAGTATATAACCAGCGGCGAGTAAGTGTTCAACAATGAAAGCTATTGCATTACTATTGTTGAATATAGAAGACGTTAATGGTAATTTTGTGATTAGTCCTCAACCTCAGTATTTTCCACATCAAGTGCAAAATTCATACTGGTCTCGATAATATTTTCCTAAGAAAAACTAAGTCAAACATTTCCCAAATTACCTGAAGTATCAAGTAAATCTGCTGTAGCAGGTAGTCCTGTTTTTTTTTTTTTTTGAGACCTTAGTTAAAGTCTGTAATATTTACTCCAGGTATATAGTACTTAACTTATTGTCATGTGGTGGTATGAGACACCGAGCCTCACCTTGTCTGGAGATACATATGCCATTGAGGGGAAATCCAAATCATGGGAAGTTATATGAAGGGTTTGAAATTAATTGGGGTATGGGTTCCAGGTCCTTCTATACTACTAGTTATGACATCTTGGGAAATTCACCTATTCCTCTTAACCACTGTGATCTTTTGGGAATCAAACGCAGGGTCCTGCACACACACAGGCAAGAATGTTACCTGAACAAAATCTCCAGCTTTTACTTTTTCCTCTTGATAACTGGTTTTCTTGTCTTTAGAGATATGGATAATAGTAATGCTTGCCTTATGCTAAGCCTTGAAGATTAAATTCTAGGCTCCTCACATACATGTGCTCATCACTTATAATTCTTTGTTTTTTTTTTCCCTTCTTATCTGTGGCTAATTTTCTCAGAAATCTATATTTTTTTCTGAGGAAAATGATCCTTGAAGTGGAAGAAGGAATCCAGGCAATAGTTGCCCTTTCTTTATAGATGATCCTAATACTGAAAATAAAGCATTTCTTTTACCATCCGTTCACTTACCTATCTACTCATTTGAGTTACTGGGGATTCCCTTTGTGCTATCACTGTGAGGCATAAAAAATTATAAACATTAATGCCACAGTTTCTTAGAGAGTTTTGACCATGTGGAGGTGGGAGAATTCAAATCAGCTTTTTAAGGTCCTCAATGTTTACTTAAACCCACGTGATGAAGAAACAAAAATTGAAAAGAATAGTAAAAATTAATTTGGGTACATATTGTTTTGGACATTTTCCCTTGGGACAATTGTCTGAAAGCAGGTTGACATGTATATCTCTAGTTTCCCAAAAGAAAAGAAAATACCTTTCTTTCCAAGATTCTCATTGAGCTGAATTTCATCTAACATCTGGCCATTGTACAAATATAGTAACAAAAATATGTCTTGTTGCTTACACTTTAGGTATAAATTTTAGAAATCCAATTAGTGTGCGTTTGTCTTTTTCTTTAGTGTTTGAGCTAATTTCAGGCTCTTACCTGGAACAAAAAGAATTCAAACATTTAAAACACAACTCTGCAGCCAAAAGCAGCTAGACTGAAGAATTATGTGTCATAGCATTTCTTAATGATTGTAAGACACTAATTAACTTTTTCTTCGTCCAGACAGCAAACACTTATCAAGTAGAATGTCAAGCATCTTTTCAGTGCCTAGCAGCTGTGGTGGGGATGGGTAGAGGCACTGAATGTAGAAGACGCAGTTTTAGCCTTTGAAGGGTTTGGAACCTAGTGGACGAGACAGATAGCCACAGAAACAATTTCACTACAATGTGACAAATGCCGTGAGTGGTGCCTATACATCTACCTGGCTCCTCAGGCACCATTCACTCCTAACGGGATGAGTTTCATACTACCTATTTGATTGTCCTCAGTCCTCCTCTGAGTGTCTACAACATGTTAAAATTGAGAGGGCCCTCCGACAAGAATCCAAGGGGCAAGCCAGTACTCATCAGGCCAACATTATCCATCCGGGTTGGCAGAATCTGCCAAATGCCCTGAGGATGCATCATCTATTTAGCAATGCTAGTCATAGTTGTTTGAGTCTTCACTTTCAGCCTCACAATAATAACAACAACCGATATCCTATGGTGCATTTTGCATGGATGTGGACCCTCTGAAACAGGCCTGGGAACACATAATTTTTTCCTGACTATATAAGCCTACCACACTGTATACTTTGCAGGCTTCCTAAATACTTTTGATTTCATCATCATTTCATTTGGTGTTGATTATATTCAAATATCTAAACCTCTTGTTCATTGTAAAGGATGCTCTTAAGGTCTAATTTGCAAACACTGCAACTGAATTTTGGAACATAATCAAACACAACATTTACCTTTAAAGCATTTAGAAGTTTATTTGCACAAGCTTAGTTGTAGGAGATGCAACATAACTCATGGAGATCAGTCACAGTGCTAATACCTTAATACATTATTCCAAATATTAGGCATCACAGTTTAAATCTCTTTAACATTCACTCTAATGTTAGAATAATGTTTCAGTTAATAAATAATTGTGAATATAACCATATGTTCAGCTTATTCTCCCTGGTTTATCATGAATTACAATTTTATTATGATTTGGATCATAAAAATGATTCATAATTGTGTATATATTTCCATAAATTACATGTTTATTTAATTAATCCTGAAGAGAAGCTGGAAATACATTCCAATAGGTTATGCAAGTAGGTGTGTTTTTAGCTTTCTGATTTTCCACAGTGGTGGAAAGTACTGTAACTGCTTTTCAGCTCAATGCTTATTGCTCATGCTGCATAGATTTTGATTTTATTTGATACTATTTTCATGGGCCATTAACAGTGATCTGTAAAAGTGAGTGGCCACAGTTTTTGATTCTTGAATTCAGTGTCTTTCATTTATTTCACACAATCATAGGTTTCCAAAGTTACTGTTGTTTGGGGGAGATCTGTAGAGCATTAAGACGCAAGTACAAACTCACAAAATTTGAGGTAAGGAACTGATTGTTTTTCCATGACAGTGTCCAGGTACTAACTATGTTTCCTTAGTGATTTTCTTACTGTGATCACTCTAGGGTGACATGTGTCCTTCCAGGTGTACAATGTTCTGAATTCATTGGTGCATGCTGATGATTACATTGGCTTTCATATATTTTTTGATTAAATTGTTTATTCAGTTAAGAGTATCATCTTCAGTTGTCACAAAGGCAATTTCTCTGTCACTTGCTCATAAGTGCAGGAACAGAGTCAATGTGCTGCAATAGACTGCCTTGTCAGGATTAAATTTAGTATTCAGATTTGCTCCTCTATTTTGGAATTCCCCTGTTATTATCGAGTTTAAACATGAGTGGCCTAGAAGAATGTTCTGTTTGGACTCCGGCCTCCAACATATCACATAGCTCTCTTCCCTCATATATATTTTCTAAATATTTCTAATCTCTTTGTACAACAGTTGACACCAAGCAGCAGCTTGAGCGAGTGCCTATGAACTGCCATGTGAAAAGGCTTAGCAGACAGAAAGCACAAGAACTTAGAAAAGCGTCAAATGGCAGAAGCAAAGTGCAGGCACCTGAAATTTACCACCCATTTAGATTCCAGCAAACACTTTCTTGCAGTGTAAGATGGTGAGGACACCTGAAAGAATATATCTCCAGCAACGGAAACACGCATTCAGAATCTGAGTCCTAAACATGAAACTCTAAAAACTTAAAAAAAAAAAAGTTTCTTTCCCTCGTGTCGCATGTTGACAGACTACGTGCATTTTCAGGGTAGGGGCCACCATGCGAACCGGGGGTGTTTGTGTACTCTTCCTGCGGGAAGAGCCAGTTGGCATTGTTCCACAGCTGGGTATAATTCATTTATGTCTTCCTGGTTTTTCCTCTCTGATCTCCTCTCTGTGTATCTGTCAGCTGCGGTCTCCTGGGAGCAGCACTATACACTTCATTAATAAGAAGGGATTAAAGAAAAAAGCCCCGGTATCCTAATATACTTGGATAATTTGGTGCCATCCACAAGGCGATAGACCCCTGCTGCATAAATGTCATTAGAAAGGTACAATTTCATTACTTTTTTACTGGCAGAGCCTTGAGTGAAATACAAAATATGTTGTCTTATATGGAGGAAGAATGTGTGCAGAAGCTTCCATTCACTTCATGCCCTACACACAGTCAAATGCAAAAATGTATTTTGTGGTTTTCACATCTGTAATGTCTCCCTTTACTAATACTCGAAATCATGCTTTTTTATTTAATATTGAACAAAATGAGACTTGAAAAATTATTTGCATTTTAAAATCCTAAATGAGACATCTATGTTTTTAGTAACTAACACACTTGCTTGGAATGCCTTCTACGTCTCCAACACCCTGCTAGGTGTTGTAAAACAAACCACAGAAATACCACTCACTAAGAAAACCTCTAATTTATTGAGTGCTATAATTGGAAATGGGAAGTAAACCACATGGAAATGGGAAGTAAACCACATCACAGAATGAAAATGATCGTAAGCCCGTACTTTATAAGCATATTCAGAAATTTGTTGAACTCTAGGTTTTTCACTAAAATTTGTTTTGAACTGATGTGCTTGCTGATGGTCAGTGTTAGTTTTCCAACTGAACCATCCTTGGATCTTAGGTCTTCAGGGGTATATGGTGCAAAGATTCCCAGGGCACAAACCACCCTGGCGGAGGTGTCCCCTGGCTCCTACAGGTGCTGCAAATCAGGAAGTGACCTGCATCACTTTCACAGGGTTGCTGTGGTCCAGCCTCTGAGATAGGGGCCTGGCTTTAGGCACCTGCCATAAAATACGTGAGCACATCAGTGACACTCAGAAGCGCGACACTGGTGCGGTGACTCCAAGAACCTCGCACGTCACTCTTCTCCTAGCACCGAAGAGAATCAGGTTTAATAGTGGTCCATTATCTTGCTGCCACAGACACACGACTGCCATTACTGCTAAAAAGTGACACCCAGCTGAAGCTGTGCTGGGGAGAAGAAAGCCTTTGATTATCAGCTATTTATATGCTACTCCTTGAAGTGACGGGGCATCACTGTTTCCAACTTCTAGCTTTTGTCTAGCAAAATTGACATCTGCAGCTCTTTGTCTAAGATAAACTCTCGACTGGACAGTCAGGGTGATAGAAACGGGGCTTTCAGAGAACACTGTGCGACAAAAGGCAAAGCAGTGCTGAGAAAACAAATCACTTTAACAAATACACTAGTCTTAACAAAATACTTCAAAATCAGGTTGCGTGGTATACAGTATCTCTACCAATAAAAGGTTTGAAAAGAGTGGATGTCTTCTGCCTTTTATTCCTCAGCTATGTCCTGCCTTGTCTATCACACGCTTTAATTTGTTCAAATGTCATTACATTCATAGTAAAGATCAACAAATGTCACCAAAAGAGAGAGAGCAGCAGAAGTTGGGACAGGGCACAACCAGTTTGTACCTTGCACAGTGAGCAGAGAGGGCTTCGTGACCAACAGTAAGTCATGAACTGAGAAACTAAATTCTTGTCAAAAGTAGTTCTCTGCTAATGTCTCAATACAGATAACCCAAGTTACCAGCACACACACTCTCCAGTTTTGCCAATAAGTTAAAAAAATAAGCACAGCGGTTAAGTGGTTAAAAGGTTAGATTGTTAACCTAAGTGATACTTTGAGGACGTGCACTGAAAACAGATCAGCCATTTGAGGCTAGAATACTAATTTCCTGTTTATCTTGTCATTTTTGTATGATGGTAACTTTTTCCCAGCCCGCTATAAGATTTCCTGTTCACTTGTCCTGAATCTCAGTAGGTGTCCCTAATGATTTAGATGTTTTAGGAAGTGGAACTAACAAATATTGAGCATTTCTAAATATTATTTCCAATGATCTGGGCTTTGGCCCACATTATCTTATATACTGAGAAGGAAGAAAGATCATAATAAATTGGAATTGGGGTTGAAAGTTGGGTTTTTGCAATAACAATGGAGCCTGATGAAAGATGACCCTTCTTGTATCCTCTTGCAGAAGTACTTTATAAATAAGGGGTTGGTTGGAA